>VWZE01024612.1:415795-446863 GCA_013396675.1 Eubucco bourcierii
AAAAAAGCATCTATCTGAAGCTACAGTGCATCTGGTAAGATATACTGAAGACAGAGGAAATTAAATATGTGCCACACAATTTACCCTCTCTGTAGCATTTTATGAATAACTCATTTGTGGAGAGAGTGGCAAGTAGCTAGCATGACAGGAATTCTAGCTTTCTATTTGTCTAGTTTCTTGAGTTATTACAAAGGTCACTCCTGCACTTCAATTATCTTCACTGTCACTTTTGATGGGGAAATTTTCAAATTATATCCAAGGTGCCTCAAATATTTGCAAATGGCTTCAAGGCGAATATGTGCCTTTTTAATTTAAGTGCCTAGATAAAATTACTGTTACAGCTGCAGGTTAAAGCATTTTCCCATCAAAGTCAGGGTATAAGCCTATAAAGCCTCAATATGGCATCATCCAAATGCAGTTGTCCTCCTGTAGGCAAAACAACCCTGCCGGGGCATGCTATGCCACCTGAACATGATGGTTGGGTCAGCACTAGTATGACAGAGCTACATTAAATATATCCCCCTGGACTGCCAACCATCACTTGGGAAATCCCAGCAAAGGGAACTGTATACACATAGCACGTAGATAAATAAGCAGTAATAGCAAGGTTGACTTTGAGTTATCTCCAAGCCAAGTTTATCTCTCTTTCACACAACATTTAGCGTCTTGCTCGCCTAATCTGAAGAGTTCTGTTCTGCAGAGTCTGGGATGTAGGAGCCCACACTGGATTTCAGAAATTGGCATTGATCGAGGCACAGGACTTGTACCTTCTGAAAAATTACTGTTCTCATCTCCTGTAAATTTTGCTTTTCTCAGTGGTCAAAACAGGCAAATATGTGTGTCCCCCACATGCAACAGATTAGCTTCCTGATGCCTTCTGTGGTAGGAAAACAGGATAGAGTATGAACATCACAGACCTGAAAAAACTTCACTCTGGGACCTCTGAATTCCTGTTTTCAATTGCTGGGTGTTGTTCACCATAATTCTTTACTCCAGGAGTGATCCCACCAAAATATTGGCAGGGTGGATGGAACTGATAAAAAAAAAGCAAGCACTCAGTGGATGAAAGCAACATCGTGTCATCTTGTACAGACCTTCTCTTCTTTGTCCCTTCAGATTTCTTCCACATTTGTAGGAGGAATGTTTTACTGAAAGGTGTTCTTGACTGTTCTCACAAAGGAAAATATTTAGTTACTCTCTTACAAATTCCATTCTTTGTTATACATTATGCACAGACCATACAGAACTACTTCACGATGGCCATTCAAAATGTAATCAAGATAATGAAGCACATTACATGAATGTGTCTTCATGTGTCCTCTCTGTGGTCAGCACCTTGCTCTGCCTAGGCCTGCTGATTTTTAGCAGTGTGAGGAAACACCTCTACTAAGTCACCATCAGCTGAACACATACGTACAAAAACACCCAGAAGAAACCATGTTTTGGATATAGCTCTGAGTGCAGATTATTAGAAAAGTGTGGTTTCCTTTCTCACTTATTTCTTTCAATTAGAGCTTATCGAATAATTTCTGCAGTCCAAGAGAGGGCTCAAGCAATCAACAGTGGTGCTCAGGAGCTAATTCAAGGTGTCGTTTGGAACACTTGCTCTTTTTAATTATCTGACACACACTGCTCTTTTAGGATGTTGTCACTCAAAACCTGAAGAACAAGAAGGAATATTAAAGTGAAAGGGTGTCTGCTTGAATGTAGCAATTCCCTGCATAAAAATGAGACCCATTAATAGAAAACTCCAACCTATCTCCAGGCAGTATTTCAAGTCCTTGTCTGTCTGTAACCTCAGAGGAATTTAATTCCTTTATATTATTTAAATTATACACTAGAGGGAGAAATTATGAGGTAGTGGTCATTTAAAATGCTTTCTTTAAAGTATGTAATTAAAAGAGTTAGCAGCCATCCTAACAGCAGTTTCATCATGACAGTGTAAAAAAACAACCTGAGTTTACAGCACCTAGAAAGTGTCGTTTTGTCCTACAATTGGTCAGTAAACTGAGATTCAAACAATTGTCCTTGCAGTCTCATTCACTAATTCCTGGACATGTGAAAATGGCAGTGGACCAAAAAAGACAAAGAAGTCCTAAAAGATGATGCACAGTGCTCGTACACCTCTGAGTTCAAAACCTTAGCTATGTTCAGTGGCCTTCCACTTTGTAAAGCAGATTGGTGTGTGGTTACTATCTGGTTTGGAAAGCCCTGAGGGACTGAATATTTGGGCCAGACTTTTATCTTAGTTAACCTGACTGTAAATTCAAAGCAGCTCCCTGGTCTCAAAGGTGTTCCAGTTTATAGGTTAGGAGCAGTTTTGCCAGAGTAATGCACACTCTAAAAAAGTCAATCCTTTCTGAATTCAGCAGTCATTTAAACAAGCTAATAAAATCAGCTGTATTGCCCTGCTGGAAAGCAGCTCCATGGAGAAAGACCTTGGAGTCCTGGTGGACAGCAAGTTCTGCATGGGCCAGCAATCTGCCCTTGCGGTCAAGAGAGCCAATGCCATCCCAGGGTGCATCAGAAAAAGAGTGGCCAACAGGTCTAGGGAGGGTCTTCTTCCCCTCTACTCTGCCCTGGTGGGACCACACCTGGAATACTTCATCCAGTTTTGGGCTCCCCAGTTCAAGAGAGACAGGGACCTGCTGGAGGGAGTCCAGTGCAGAGCCATGAGGATGATTAGGGGACTTGAGCATCATCCCTACGTAAAGCGACTGAGAGATCTGGAGTTGTTTAGTCTGGAGAAGAGAAGACTGAGAGGAGATATCACCATTGTATCATCAAGTACCTGAGGGGTGGGTATCAAGTGGCTGGGGTCAATCTCTTTTCGCTGGTCTGCAGCAAGACAAGAAACAGGCCACAAACTGTGACATACAACATGAGGAGAAACGTCTTTACAGTCAGAGTGATAGAGCACTGGAACAGGTTGCCCAAAGAGGTTGTGGAGTCTCCTTCTCTGGAGACTTTCAAAACCCACCTGGATATGTTCCTGTTCAAACTACCCTAGGTGATCCTGATTTGACAGGGATTTTGGAGTCGATGATCTCTGGAGGTCCCTTCCAACCCCTAAAGTTCTGTAATTCTGTGATTCCATGATAGGAGCTGTCACTAAAAGGTAGGACCATAATTGATAATGCACATGCCTTGTAACTATGGAATTGCTGCAGCACTATGTTCTTTTGGTTTGGTTTGGTTTTGCTGTCTCTAAAGGAAATAACTATTTCTCTCACTCTACCATCCTGTACAAGCACCTCTGAAATCCTGGGCAGGTTCAGCAATGTATAAACCACACATTGTTATAAAACTAGAATGCTATTAATGCTAACATTACAATATTTCTTCTCAAAACAGCAGGGAAAAAAATGTGTCCTGAAACAGTATAAAACACCTGTGAAAGAACTTGGTCCAAAAGGATTTTAAAAGGAAGAAACCCCACCATAATCAAGGAGCTAATACCTTTTGGCTCGCTCACACATATGTGCATAAAGAGTACATTCTCTCTAAGGGTGGTGAGGCACTGGAACAGGTTGCCCAGGGAGGTTGTGGATGCTCCCTCCCTGGATGTGTTCAAGGCCAGATTGGATGAGGCCTTGAGTAACCTGTACTAGTGGGAGGTGTCCCTGCCTATGGCAGGGGGTTGGAACTAGATGATCCTTGAGGTCCTTTCCAACCTTACCATTCTATGATTCTATGATTCTTTAAAAGTGAGGCTGTGGAGAATTCCCAGCAAGTACGTGTACCATTTTAGGGTTAAGTACACGGTTTGATTCTACTTGGCAAATTTTTAAACAAAAGACTATGTCCAAAAGGGGTTTTGGGCATCACTTACAGAATGAAAAGAGCCAGAGAACTGAATTTCTCTAAATCAGAACATGCATCTGAGAAGCAGACGACCCAAGTTCACATCTCTTCTATCTCTGGGTATGGAGGGTGGATGCTATTTATTTATTTGCTTACTTGTTGTAACAGTTTCACTTTCTGTGCAGCACACACTTGCTGGAGCAGGAAGCCACACTGCTCTCTTCCCAGCTCTACCACAGGCAGGATGAAGACTTTTTTTCTGCTCTAGTGAGTATATTTAGCACTTCATAACAAAACAGCATCAGCACTAATGGCTTACAATAACCATGCTGGTGCTCAAGAGCTGCAAGGGTGAGCATCTGCCCTGAATGGAGCAGGACAAGGACTAGACCTCCTCCTCCTCCTGCTGTCATGGGCTTTGCTGCCAGATTGGCAAACAGTGCTTGAGCTCCCTTAAGCATCCACTTTCAGGAAGAAAAATGCAAACATGAACTGTTCCCAGTACATCTGAATTGTTTGCTTCAGTTTTAAGCCTGATTTTTCAAGGATTTTGTGATACTACAACATGCTTGCCTCCTCAGCTGCCCTAGGGACTTTTACCCTGCTAGGGACCTTGAGCCAAACCTGAGGCAGCAGGGCAGATTCCAAAGTTAAGATGATGGTTGTGTGAAGGAGATGGTGATTAATTCACACCAGTGAGGGGAGCTGGAAAGTATAAGGAAAACTAAACATCAGAGCATCCTCCTGGAAGCAAAACTTTGGCTGAGAAGTGGTTATTCTAGTGCTTGTTAAACAATGAATGCACATTTCAGCTGCAGCATAATTCAGTTAAAAGTCAACCAAGGGCCAGGCATCCATTGGACAGGAGGTATCGTTAGTCTGGCTGCTCATGGAGCTGTTTGCTTATTAGCTGAGAGAGCACCTCTCTCCACAATATGCTATGGAAAAAACTAATCCAACATGGGAAAGAAGATGGTACCACATAGCTTTACTAGGAATGCACAAAGTGGAACTAGTTGATTTAGAAAGCTGAACTCACCTAGGTCACTTTCAGTGAAAATAAGTACAAGACACCTCCCTTTTCAATGTAAAACTGTATATTATCTGTTCTGGAGGATTCTAAATACCACCTGATACCCAAAACAAACACTAAAGAATAATTTAATTTCTCGGTGTTAAGTCTCAGGGTTTTATCTATGCTTCATAATACTTTTAAAGGTCTCTGTAGTGATTTTTTTTAAAAAATAAAGCTTTCTCTGTTCTCCTTATAATACTGATGCACAGGCAATTTATTTGTATATTGTAAGAGCTATGTGAAGTGAACTGGATTTTAGTTGCTCACTTTGATACTAGCACATTGTTTCATGTTTAAAAGAGAGTTTTTTTACCCAAGGGAAGTCTATACTCCAGCAGCTCAATTTCTCTAACCTTCCTCTGTTCTAAGGTTCACAGACAGACCATGCTCATATTTATGTCTGTTAGTGAAGTTGACTCCATTCTTCTGTGCTTTCAAACTTCTTAGCAGAAGGAAAGACCTTAAAAATGTTGCAAGGAATAGAGATCTGGTCCTTTCAGAACAGAAAATAAGTGAAGCACTCTCTGTACAAGTATGCATGCAGGTAAGTATTTTAAGGTAAAACTCGGGGGAGCTGGCTTGAAATATTAGGTAAAGAAATTAGCACAACAGTGAGAAACATGTGGGAGCTGTTTCCAGAAATGAATCACAACTGTATTATAAAGTCTGAAAGCATCCACAAATGTTATGAGGGAACCCAAATATCCACAGCAATATTTCTTGTGTAGGTAGTAGAATGTTCCTTGATAACTGTATTATTCCAAGCAACCATAAACAAGTCCTGTTCCTTCCCCAGCTTTGTTCTCTAAGAGTGCAGCAAAAGCTCAGGATAAAGCAATGCTGTTTTCCCTGGAGCACAGTGTACGCCTAGCACTCCTTCAGCTCTCCAACACTTCCAATTTATAAATTACAAAGGTTTAGCCTGAGAAGCTCAGCTATATGGTGTTGAGAGAAATTTCCCTTCCTCTTGGCAAAATAGGACTTGTGCACATACATGCACGTAGCTCAAGCTGAACTCCTCATGCTTCAGGAATTTGGAATCGGTGGGACCAAACTGTACTTTGGGCTCTGACAGAGAATCTCATGCACAAACCCAAGACTAGCTGAGGCTTTAGTATGGTTTTCATGCTACTAAATTAAAAAAAAAAAAAAAAAGAGGGGAAAAAAAAACTCTTCTGACAAACAAATGACAAGCTCCCTCTCCCCCCCAAAAAACCACACACACACACAAAAAATACTTAATCAAAAAACCACAACCAACCAACCAAAAAACAAACCCCAAAACCAACCAACCAAACAAAAAACACCCCGAAGAAAAAAAAAAAAAAGAAAAAAAAAAGGGAAGAAAGTTTTTTGGAGGGGAAAAATACGGAAAGGAAAAAAACAAGGTGAAAAAACCATCCCCTTTTATTTCCAGAACTACAAATTGAGTTGATCAAGATGGAATAACTCTGAGGGAAGGTCCCACGTTCCTTTCACAGTTATGAATGGGTAAATCTCAAATATTGCCTTGGGTTCTACTTGGATGGAGCACCAAAAGGGTAAATGTTTATTTAAGGCTATGTTAAACACTTCAGGCTTTTTCAGTATACAAAGCTGAGCTAGAATGTCATGAGTAAGTGAATACTGGGACATGATGGTATTTCCTCCTCTGCTGAAGAGAAATTTCTTCTAGAAATACAGTTTTGGTTCTGATTAAACAAGGGCACAAATTCAGGTCAGTGCTTTATTTATGAACAAAAATATTTCTGGCCCTCAAATTCCCTTTAACATAATACAATACCCCTGAAATCAAGACTGCCACAAACGCTGCCTGCTGCCAGGTCGCAAAAACCTGCCTTTGAGTGGGCTGTTTGCTCCACCTGGCAGGAACTCCTGCCAAAAGCTGAAGGAACTCTTGAGGAGTCCTCACGGAGCAAGTGAGACACCCAGGATGGAAGGGAGATGTCCAAAAGGCAGAAGGACTGCCAGAAAAGGGTTGTCACAAAACAACCAGCTCTGGAAGCTGCAGAGGAGCCAGCAATTATGCAGGAGCTACTGCCTGTCCCCACTTTCTTTGCCCACTAATTCACTAATCATTACAGATTCCATGGTAGTCTTCTAATTCTGTAAGTGCCTCGTCTCCTCTTATGTGAAAATACATCAGTTTTCTCACTCTCCATCCTACATAGCCTGCTTGAATGTTTTCCATTCTCAAGACTCCAAGAGAAGACTTACACCCAGACCTCCTCCCACTTTCACTTTGATTGCCTGAGTGGCAGTTCTTTCAGTAGTTAGGACATCGTACATACTTTTTTTTTCCAAACTGCAGTGCTTATGGAGAAAAAACATCTTAATGTTGTAGGACTCCTTCTTCATGAAACAAGCTAATGTCAACTCTGGAGTGCTCTTAAAAGGAGAAAAGAAGTCCTGTATTTCATAAAGCATTATCTTTCATCACAACTACAAACCTGCTGAACTATTTCCCAGCTAAACAGAGAAGAGCTTTCTGCAGTTTTTATTCCATCAGTTAGGAACCCATGAAGGGACAGGCACCTGAGTAACGCCATGTCAAATAAAACATTTCAAAATCCTATCACCACTGTATCTGTAACAGGTGTGTATCCACTGGACACATAAGCAGTTTCAATAAGGAGTCTGCTTTCTCCTATATCTAAGGTCCACGATGAACAAAAAAAAGGATCAAATCTCCTTTCCAGAAAGAAAAAAACCCACAGTCTTTTCTATAAAGTTCTTTAGACAAATGCTCCCATTCCTGTTCAAATAGTTTCAGGTTAGCAACAGCCCTTGCACTTGGCTGCATTCACATGCTTCGGGGCTCCCTTTCTCACTGCAAAACAGTGAATTCCACCTCATCACCACCATTTCACTAACACTATATTAGTGCTCTCAGATGTACATTCTTTAGGGTAGAAGATTCTCTAACTTACCTATGATGCACCTCATGCTTGGTTCTGACAAAGGCAGGGAAAAGGATGCATAATAAATCATGCTCTGAGGTCATCTGAAAGGTGGCAGTTGAAGGACAAGTCCATCCATGTGTATCAATAAGGCTGCCATGAGTAATACTTAGGTTTGCTGATCGAGTGAAAATAATCGGCAAGGACATTCAGCTTTTATGGCTCACTGATTAAAGACCAATAAATTCATGAACTGCCCAATGCCAAAAGCACATCACTACAAAGCTGCTTAAGTGCAAAACCCCCTGGGGAAAACAGACACTGCGGCAACAGATGTTGCATAGGCAGATGTCAGATCTACAAACCTTCAAGGAAGAGGTTGGCATCCACTTCCCTGACTGCGTACACATGAGGTGACCTAATGCCTCACTGTTGTGGCCAGCCACACTCCCCTTCCTCCTCCTCTGCTCTACCTCCTCTTTAAGTCTTGTTCCCTCTGTACTCCTCTTAGTACTGTTCCTAAGTCAATGGAAAATGGTTGGCTTTCCTTTGGGTGACCTCTCCAGGTGAGTGCAGTGGTTCAGTTGTATCATGTAACTGCAACCCACAAGTGAGGTTTTTGGCAAAAGGCCCATCTGCAGGGTTGTGGCACTCTCAGTGATACACTTCCATGCCAATGGATCAAGTCCAGGAAAGGCAAATAAAGGGTTGTCAGTCAACTAAACCACCAAATAAAACCCCAGAGTCCTGTTCAAAAACTCCCACAGGGTGACCAGAAACATTTGACCACAAAAAGGGGTAAGACCAGGACAAGCCTGGGCATCATCACTTTCAACTTATCCTCCCAGCTGTATCCCTTTGGTTTATCACATAGGACAGAGGTTGATTGTCTCCACTGTCCAAACCCCTCACAAGCTATTTTTTTGATTCAATTTTAACCAGGGCTAGTAGTGCTGAACTCCCAGTTTAATTGCAGTGATGGCAATGAAGCACTTCAGCAGAAATTAATACTGGGCAGTGGTGGGAAGAGAGACAATGGGTGTTTGAAAGTTTCTTTTCTCAGTCTACAAAGACAAGAGGAGAGCACTGTGCCATCTGTGTTGACTCAGGGTGTTGACTCAGGGTGCACTCACTCCACATGATCGCTCAGTGGTACTCAATGGACATAGTACTTTCAGTTTACACATTTCCATTTTTCGCAGTGGTTCAGAAAATCACCCACAGCTTTACAGAAGTTACTCTGCTGCAGTGCAATTTAATGGCAACCCAGTGAGCCTTCCACGAGCCACAACAACATTGACACAAATAATAACACTGCCATTTGCCAGTCAGAATAGTTTTCTTTATGCCCTTGGTAGAGTCAACAGCAAGCTCATCAATGTATTCAAAGAAACAGTTTGGAGGTGAAAACGCTTTGCATGCACAAGTACCAACCATTTTTGCAGTGACACCATCTGTTTTTCTATATACAGGCACTACAAACTTCCAGAAGCCCACTAAAACACTAAGCCATTAAACTTCTTTGTAGCTTTGGACCATATGCTTCTTCATCCTAAACGTTTCCCTCATCACTTTCTATGTATTTTTTTCCCTATCTAAGGTTCAGAATTTAAAAAAAAAAAAACCCTAAGTGAGAGTTGTGCATCTTCCAGGACATACAAGTTTATGGGTATATTGGACAAGTCATGATTAAATTCCACGTTTTCACAACAGCACATAAGGTTAATGTGACACATGATGCTTCCAGGCACTCATGCAAAGGTTTGAAAAAAGCATTATAGTGGATTCCCAGGGAATTTACCAACAAGGATTTTTACTCTTATTCATTGCTTTAGCAACAATCTATCTTTAAGGATAGCATAAGAATGTGTAGACCCCATGGCGTCTAGAGAGAAACCACATCTTTGTGTACTTCCTAATATAATTCAGATCCCTAGAGATAAATATCTTATGGATTATCCCTCTTTATGTCTGAGTTCACTGCACTTCCCCACTGAGAAAATGTTCTGTCAATCAGCATAGGTTCAGCTTCCTCTTTGTCATACGTCAGTTTTCTTCCACGGTGCCAAATCCAGAACTAACAATCTGCGGCAGGCAGAACAGATGGGCACACAACTGCCCTCAGCTATGAAGATACTATAAACTATTTTTAACAAATTAAAAAAAATAATAATTTATGAATGGTTTATAAGGAAGTTTCCTGGACCTGCCTCATGTCAAAAGTGAAGTACCATCCAGCTTACAATCTATGCTTTCAATTGAGATGGTACCTTCAGCAGCAGCCCCCTTTAAATTATATTTAAATATAAAAAGAAAATTAAAATTGACTATCAGAAAAATACTCACTGTATCTTGGGACTTCTGCCAAGGAGCCTCACACCACCAGCAGTGCAGCATCCAGCACCACCATGTCCCTGCCCAGCCTTCTTCATTAAAGAACAGCTTGGGTTTCTCCGAGTTCCATGCTAAATCCCTGCAACACTTTGGCTGCAAGGCCAACAGATCATCAAATCCAACTGTCAACTCAACACCACCATGGTCATTAAACCAAGTCCTGAAGTGCCACGTCTACGTGTGTTTTGAACGCCTCCAAGGACAGTGACTCCACCACCTTCCTGTGCAACCAATTCCAATGCCTGACCACTCTTTCAGTAAAGAACTTTTTTCCTAATATCCAATTCTAAACATCCCTTGGTGCAACTTGAGGTCATTTCCTCTTCTTATAGCTGCTTGGGCGAAGATACCAATCTCACTACGACCTCCTTTCAGTCTCAATCTCTCATTCTCCAGATTAAACAACCCCAGTTCACAAGATCACAGGGTGTTAGGGGTTGGAAAGGACCTCCACAGGTCATTGAGTCCAAGGTCAAAGAACCTGCTAGAGCAGAAGGGTTTTTTTTTCAGCTCATCCTCATAAGACTTTTCTCCAGACAACCAAGGCACCATTATTGCTCTTCTGTGGACACGTGAGGAGCCCAATACTGCACACAGTACTCAAGGTGTGGCCTCGCCAGTGCCAAATACAGGGGCATGATCACTTCCCTATGCCTGTTGGCCACACTAGTCCTGATACAGGCCAAGATGCTCTTGGTGTTTTGGCCACCTGAGCACACTGCTGACTCACATTCAGTAGGGTGTCAACCAGCACCCCCCAGTTCTTTTCTGCCGGGCAACTTTCCAGCCACTCTCGCCCCAGTCTCTGAATGGGGTTGTTGTGACCCAAGAGCAGGACCTGGCACTTCGCCTTGTTAAACCTCATACAACTGACATCATCCTGTCGATCCAGTCTGTCCAGATCCCCCTGCAGAGCCTTCCTAACTCCAGTCTGGTGTCATCTACAAACTTACTGTGGGAGTACTCAATCCCCTCATCCAGATCATTTTGCTCCAGCAGACATCAGCCTGAAAGTAGCTGACCCTGGTTCTGTGCATGTACTGGGACAGTTTTCAAGGTTTGAATATTATATTCATGAGGAGACACAAACCGCATTTTTAATTCCAGTACTTCTTTTTTAACACCCTGTTAGCCTTCTGAAGCCACAGTAGTTTCTCCACATATAAACTGTGTAAATGTCTGATTTATATTCAGAGAACTTGAAAGTAAGAATCATTTGCTACCAACACACAAATTAAACCATTGGAAAGAGAAAAAGAAGAGAAATAAAAATATATGAAGTATATTACTAAGCACAAAAAGCAAGTAAGCAGTGGTACAAACAGGATGATAGCAAGAAAATACATCACTGCTCTTTGGAAAGGAAGATTTTCTGCATACCACATGAAGATACTGATATAAAATACTGCCTGTGTAAATCAGACTAGAGAAAATGGTGCCTCTGAGTCTGGATAGACAGTGCTTTAAGGATTATATGCAACTTGGTAAAACTGAAAATCTTCTCCACATGCGTTCTGTTAAATTTCTCATCAGTACAGCACAGAGGCAGCTAACACTGGTAAGAGTTCTTATACGTGCTTATTGCCTTCCAGCTTCCCAGTACTTTTTTTTCCCTTTATATTGCTAAACAATTTGTTTTTCTCTTTGTGGCAGAGATATATCAACTCCTTTAAAAAGGAAAGGCTAAAAAAGGCAATGCAATCCCCTAGGCAGATAATTTTTTCCAGACTTTGCTTAATTGATTGGAAAAAGTCTAGTAATTTCCAGACTTAGACAATTTAATGCCTCTGCTGTTTATTGTAAAGTGAGACAGAGGAAGGGATAGGTGCCACTGCAGAACACTTTACCCTTGGGGGAGCATGGGATGCAGAAGCTCACTGTCAACCTCTAACCACTGTCCTCCCCTCACATCACCATTTGTTATCCCTTCAGGTTTTGCGGTACCACCAAGTTGCACCACTCACCCAAATGGCCTGCCTTGTAAACAGTCATCTCAAAATACACCATAAAAATGGCAGCTGCCAAGAATGCAGTCATCTCTTTTCACACCAGTTCCCTCCTGGGGATGCAATCCTGGCCTAGACAGAAGACCAGGACCTGAGAGCTGGCACTGACTAGGCAGACTGTGCACCTGCAAAGTTTCATGTCTGCCAAAAGTCCATCTAAATCTGTGCTGCTGCCAAAGATGGTTCCTGTCTTCCTGACGGACCCCCATTCCTTTTTCCAGCCCTGTCTCTTATGTATGCAAGAGCACAATCAGCCCATTCAAAGACTTAGTTGTACTAAAAACACAACCCTTTTTCTCCTTTTGGTTTTGTTTTGTTGCACTGGTTTTCAACCTGATTATTATGACAGGGAGATCTGCTATGAGCAGTAGCATCTCACAGCGATGCAATAACCCAGCTACTAGCTGCTTACCTGTATTCTAAGAGCAAGTAGCATAAGCAAACAAATGCCAGGCATTACTGACTACATGAAACTGTTTCCTTCAGCCACATCAGAACAGGAAAAGTGTTTCCTTCTTCAAACATGTTATCGAACTTGTTTTAACTAGTGTGGCTTTAAGCCTGACATTAGTGATCTAGCCACAAACAATCTAAATGTTATTAAACAAAGCTTGCCCTTCCTTGTATCTTACGTTTCTAGAGTGTTCCTGATTTGCACATGCAAATTTAACTGACGGATTGAGTATACAAACCCAGTGTTAGTCTAAGGAAGTAAACATGATTTGCTGGTGTGCAAGCATCATCAGATCCAGTCTTGCCACTGTCCCCACGCTGCAGGGCATGGCTGCTGTGGACAGCATCACACTGCAGGGGAAGCACAGCCTCTGAAGCCTCAACAGAGGCTAAATGCAACACACATGTAAGGTCAAATGCCATCTTCCAAATGGTGTAGCAATTTAATATGGCCTAATCCTACATGGCCACAGAAAGGTCTCTAGTGGGAGGTCTCTCAATACTTTGTGGATCCTACATCACACGTTTCATATAGAGCAAAGATCTAAGAATATGGGGACAAGACAGACATTTTCAAACCTCTGGAACTAGATACGCAGGAAACTGGGGAAAACATGCGCCTCTGGCCTGTTCCTCAGTCATTGAGTGTGCCTTGTCTTCCTGTTTTGTCTCTCTTGCACAACATCACTTTTAGAGAAGGCACAGCAGGAGATGAATTACCAGGAGCTGTGTTCACATTAACCATGTTCTATGTGGTCTCCTAAATTCTTCAGGAGCTCAAGCTGCCACAGCACTCTGCCAAAGTCCTCTCTTAGTGGAAGATCTCACCACAACTCCTCTTGCGAACTTTTCCGTTTTCTCCCAAAAGGATCAAGGACCTTGTAGCACAATGTCAGATGCTGAGCAGAGGTGAGATTCTGCCCACTTTGGACAAACATTATTTTATAAGTAAGGCAGAAATCGATGAGTTTTTCCTTTACCGCGTTACCCTTCAGAAGCTATTATATCAGCCACTAGAGTTTCCCCAGCTATGTGGGGCATCCTAATGACTCCACTAACAGCTGGACACACTTTGCCTTTGACTTTGAAAGCCAAGGTTTGAGCCAAGGTTTGGGTCTAAGTCTTGGATCCTTTTTCTGTCCTGGCCCCTGCGAGTGCCACATCAAGCCTTCTTGTCAGGCTGACACCTGATAATTGATTCTCTGAAATCACTTGGTGAGGTGTTTCTAAAGCCAAAGTAGGAGGTAACTGACACAGGGCTGGGATCTCAGGTTGATGCGGTTTTCACACTATTACAGCAGGTAGCATTCCTCTGGTGGTGTGAAAAAAAAGAAGTCAAGAAGGGCTAAAAATCAAGATTCTGAACTACCATGATAAAGGGCTCTGCACAGGGAACTTGCATTGGGTAATATATCCGTATGCAGGAGAACTCAGCCTTGTTTCCCCAGCACCAGCAGGAAATCCACACCTAATTTCAGCAGAAGCAAGACCCGGGTTTGTTGCCTCGGGCAGGCAGCAGACACAAAGGTGACACCAAAGCGTAAAGAGACATACCTTTTAATCTCCAGAATTTAAACAGGTTTGTCTTCTTTGCAATAGACAGATGTTGCCTGACAAATCTAGTAATGAAACTTTTATACATTCTAACATGTTCTTCTGTAAAGCACAGCTTTGAGAGGCTGCAGAGAAAGGCTAAATGAGCTCTGGTCCCTATTCATACCACACAAAAACATTCTCTGACTGTGAATAAAACATGTCTTTATCATTCTCCTTCTCCATTAAAATGAAAACCTATGACCTGCTACCACAGCTGATGATAGCTTTACATTTATGGGGGGAAAAGAGAAAAAGAAAGCAAGCTGGCAGAATGAAACCTTGAAGACTACCAGCTGCATGTACTTTAATTCCAATTACAAGGACATCATTTGTATGCTTGTCTTGCAGAGATGCGATATAGATCCCAAAGAGTGTTTAATGCAGCTATTTAACAGTTTATTTTAGCTACCCTCATATAAGACTCAATTTGCACTCAAGAGCAAGGTGTGAGATGGGAAAGACTGTTGTCTCCATTCACATTCAAGAGACCTCAACAGTCCACAGAAGAATTGAGAAGTGTGCCAGGTCTAGAGGCTTTGCTCCATGGATCTGCCTTCCAAGCCCTGCCATACATCCCTCTAGCCCAGAGCCGATCCTCCAGCAGCAAGGAGTTACTTCTGTGTGCTGCTTTTATCTCATTCCAATTATGGGATGAGTGAAATCTGACTGCATTTTGATGCCACCTGTTATAAAGTCCAAGAACAATATGCATTGAGACTCACAGCTGTTTCCTATATTGTGCTCATTTTTAATATTGTGAAGCCAGAATTCCCAGAGTATTAAGCCAGCCTGAGTTGAAAACAAAAAAAACCCCAAAGCCATGGCTGCAGTACAATTTAACAGAAACCACAGAAGCACAGGCTTCACACTGAGGTTTACTCCTCACTACACAGAAATGGTCTGTCGAGTGTGTACAAAGCGACCCATTCAAACAGTACCCAGAAACAGGTAATATTATGCTCATGAAGAACATGTTGGATTTGGCACAGATCCCCTTCTCATGTAATCATTTGAGCAAAGAGAAAAGGTGTTCCAATTACATTAATGCTGTCTTGAACTCTCTGTCGATTCTACCTCTTTAATTGTATTAAGTGTTAAATCTGCCCTCCAACCATAACCCTAAAATTTACATATAATTAAGTACATCACCCATACTATGAACAAATAATCTGTATTAGGAACAAATAGTTCTCTTTCTATATGCGAGTCTACATGTACAAACCCAATCAGCATGTATTATGTTAACAGTGCCTCTTCTCCTCCTTTCTGAAAATATTCTTTGCTGTTTATAAATTTCGGATGTGTATCAGGCCTCTAAATCACTTTCTGAGAATCCTATCACCAAAAAGAAACACAAAAAAGATTTCCAACGAAAAAGCAACAGCAGCAAGGGTGTCCTGCACCGCTCCTGCTATCCCTTATGGCCCCTTTCACGTTTGCTGTGACATTGAACACAGAGCCATCCCTCTGAACTAGAGCCCAAAGATAATTTCAAAGGTTAGGTCATCTCATTTAGCTCCCACACAAAGGTTCCAACACAAAACCCTACTCTAATTATTTAAAGCATCAATCAACACACTGTCCAGAAAGACCAAAGCATACCAAGCCTGCCTCCACTGCCCTTATCAATAGCTTGTTGTCTTGCCTTATGCCAGGTCTATCTTTGCTGCAATAATCATGCAAATTGACAGCAAGTCATGCATATATATTTGTAATTTATGTGCTCAGGGTTAACCCACCAGCTTTGTTGAAATTGTGGAAGAACTCCCGGAAAGCAGAACAAAATGCAAGGACATCCACGGTGAAACACTGCAGAAAATGCTGTAATGAGATGCTCTTAGAAGCAGATTCTTTAAAATACTCGCTGATCAGCAAACAGATTACATGTTCTGTCATTTGTCCCATTATTTAAATCATTTATACAGCCCATTTTTTGGTAATTTAAGTCTTTTGTTACAAGAACTTAAGATGTCTTTCTCCACCCTGCAATAGCAACTCTGTCTTTTCATGAAGAAGGATACACATTTGTCATTTTTATTAGTGTCTGTCACAGACTCTGCTTAGGTTTGAGAATATCTAGAGGAATACGGTGTTGTCAAAGGGCTGGGTGGACAATATGATACAATGCTTAAGCTGGGTACAGTTTTAAACTGTAAACTATTTGTTGGAATAAAATGAAGATTCATCATCACATAACTATTTCATGAATTTGTATCAAATTTGCTGAATTGTTAGCCTCAGACAAAAGAAATCAGTGAAAAATGGAAAGGCTTCATTTTAACATTTTGAAAATGAAAGGTTTTGATTTTCTCATTTGAAGCTACGTCCGTGTACAAATTTCCCTTATTTCTTAGAATATTTGAATTGGTTTGAAACCAAAATAAAACCTTTCACTTCATGTCAAACAAAATGTTTCACTCAACTCAAAGCATCTTGGTGATTGTGGGATGCAGTGGTTATTAGCCTTCGATTCACTGAAAATTTCATCTAAATCACTCTTAGTCTGGCATGAAAGCAACCCTTCTTTTTTTCCTCAGTCACTGGGAATCAGAAACGTCTGCCAATCTCCATCCTCTGCTCAGTGGGCATGTTTCATATCCAACATCTGATATTCTATGAAATTATTTTAGTACAAGGTCTATCCAGCACTTTCAATACTTTTAAATGATAAGTAAAAACTCAGTGTAGTAGTAATAGAAATACCCAGAAGACAGTTAATTATGTTTCTTTCCATTTTTAACAGCTTCCTTAGAAACCACTATTCTAAGATCCAGGAACCTTTAGGTGTTATTTCAAGAGTGACAATGAGATTCAACGAGCCCTTACAATCACCCAACTTCACAGTTGTAACAGCTGTGGCATCATCACACAAGGTGACCCTTCAGCATCATTCAGACTTTGAAGACCAGACACATCTCATCCACCCCTGAAAATTAGACATCTGGCTTTTATGGCAACATAAAGGCTGCCTCTCTAGGCAACGAAGAGGCAATTCAACAAGGTAGTTAATCTTATTCTGGGGCAGGTGTCACAAACAAGAACAGACCTCTGAAGATTCTACCACTAGAAAGTAACTAAAGGGAGGGTTTGTTCACTGTATCTCAGACTAGATGTCTACGTTTAATGTGAGTCTGACATTTCTGGCAAGCAGAGACTTAAGCTTCTCATAGCCCTTAGCTGGGCAATACTGTCCATGTCTGCAGTGCACTCTGACAGCTTTGTTCACCATCCCCGAGTCCTCACAGTGAGGTATCTTCCATTTCATGATCAAGTGACCATCACCACAGAAATGCTGCTCCCTTGCAGCTCCTGTCTCTAGCCCCACCCTCTACAATCCCAACACAGCCTTCTTTCCTTCCCTGTCAAAACTTGAGGACCACAACTCAGCACACTTCCTCACCACTGCCACGTTCATGGGGAAGGGAGAGAACACTTGTGCCTGCCCACAGGCACTTGTTCTCTGAAGGGTGCCAGCCACTGCTGCCTGCATGGACAAAGCCTGCTTGTCTGATGCCCTGCCTGGATGCAGCAAAACAGAGAAAAAAATGTCTTGCACCCACCCAGGAGCTCTCATAGGTACCTCTGTGCCCATGCTATGGCAGCCCACCTCAGTGTTTGCTGATGACAAGCATATTTTCCAGTCCTTCAGGTCATCCAGGACCAGGTAAAGAGGTGCCATATTCACAGATATTGGCGTTTTCTCTACTGCTGCCCCAAGGATATTTTTATTAATAAATTATGATTATTGATGTGTTTGGGGGTTTTTTCCCTGTTGGTTTCCCTTTAAAGGTTCCTGTGATTCAAGACTTGCAGCAAGGCAGAAGAGCATCATCCAGCTCAAATGCAAAATGTTAGTTAAAATAATGAACATATTACCTAGCACTTTCTCATGGACAGTGCAGCTGGGCACATTTCCATTTACTAGCAAATAAATAAATAAATAAATAAATAGTTATTCTAGAGCCAAAGATGAGCATAACAAATCTGTTCTCTTGTAAATAAAAATCTTCCTAATGCATCCCTTAGAGAGGAATTTTAGTTTGTGGGAAACTCAAATAAAAAGATCATTACCACACAATAAAATACATTTTACTGGTTTTCTCTTCTTTTCAGTACTATCATTGTGGATTATTTATGTCCAACTGTTACTTCTTGTGTGTTGTTACTTTAACATCGAGCATACTCACAATTCTACATAGTATTGAACTGGGTCTGGTGCTTTGCAAACAAATGGTACTGTCACCCAGCCACTACAGTGCCTTCTCTGTAAGATGAAGAAAGAAAATTAACAGAAATGCAGGCATAGGGAAAGACCTCAACTAAGTGCTGTTTTCTACTAGTAAACATATTTCTTGTGCCATGTAAACATGACATATTCTAAAAGTGTTTTATCAAGTTCAAATTTCCTTCTAGAAATGTCCTGGTCTGTGGTAGGGCAGAACTAATTCTGCTTGGTGATTTCAGCTCAGTCTCTTCTAAGTAACTGCATTTGTCTGAAATTAACTGTATGTTTTCACAGACAGTGTCTGCTTCTAGTAGTGATAATGCTCCATGTTTCTGGTTAGTATCAAGGGTTGGTATGTAGACCAAGGTCACTGCTTAATATAGTATACGGCTAAGTGGGGGTCCAAAGTAAAAGACTACATCTTTAGGGAGGAGCGAATGGTTCAGGTGGTCCTAAATTGACCAGTGAGGTGTTCTATTCCATATACATCATATCCAGTATGATGTTGAAGGATTACAAGGATCAAGCTCACTACTTCTTCATTCTATTCTTTAATCACCAGTGTCTGAGGAGGACTCTGTTCTGCTTTCAATCCCAATCCATGAATTCCTGAATCTAATTCCAAAATCCAGCTCCTGAATCTAATTCTCATCTGAAGCTGAGTCAAGTCTGGGACTTGTGCCACAGTACCAGTAGTGATGGTGACTAATTGCTATCAAAGGAGTTGGGCTCAATACTGGTTTTGGGGGGTTATAAGAGAGCATTTTGACACTTTTAGTGGCCAGCCCAGCCCTAACTCTTGACAAGAAAGTAGAATAAAATGCAGGGGTTTGCTCTGTTAAACAGATGTACAATTTGCGGAGAAAATTAAAATCATTCTGTGTTCTGTGCTTTCCCACATTATAGGTAGTGTATCAAACAGGATGAGCTGCAGAAATCAGAACGATTTCTATCAAGACTAATTGGTTAGTAGCAGAATTCCAATGATTATTACAAAAGCTATCCTCCTTACTCATGCATCCAAATAAGAATTACAGACCTAAAATGTTAGTCCCTAATTTAGTCTGAATTCCTCTTCCGTCTCTGCCAATGATATGGGTGATTTACCAGTTTTAAAATACATTTGCCTGATAATTAATGCACTGGCAGAGCTCTAGTGCTTTTCTCAAGCTCAGTTAATTTTCCACATATTCATATTCCAGCCACAAAACCACCTTTTAGTGGAGTTCACAATATAATATAAAAGAAAGAAAAACACCCCAAAAGATTTATGCTTTGTGTCTAACTGTAATTGCATGGGAATGAAACTAGCAGGATCACAAGCATTACTTTGCCTGTCACCAGGTAATGATTGTTGTATTTCAGATTACAGATATTAACTAGCTCTATGTCCATTTCCTCTGGCATGCATTTGAGCTGGTGTAGAGTGCAAAGGAATGGCACATGCCTGTCCCTGCCTCCTAAGGGGCTACACGCAGCTGCTACACTGACATTTCACAACTGCCTCCAATGCTATCGCTGTGTGACGCACAAATAAGAGAGCTCCTCATGAAACTTTATCATTTTGAGACCTTGAGACTCGTCAAGGCACTACCCACTTCCAAGGGAAATAAATGCTTTTAAAATATGGAGGGGAATTACTGAAATAACCTGTCAATATGTGAAACACTCTTACAGCCCACACATTTGTATAATTTGAATGTTACTCATTCAGTGATAAGATACACTCCATTGTGAAGATGTAAAAGTTGGCAATTCTTTTGATAATTTGGCAATGCACATGTAAATGGCATTACAATTCAATTCTTGCTCAGAAAATCCTTCTGTGTATTGGCAGAATATGAGTTTAGACAAGAAATGCCTACAAAAAAAAAAAAAAAAGAATGCAAGGCAATAAAAAAGGAAGCCAAGTTAAGGAAAAAAAAAATCCAACTGTTCAAGCTACATGTATTTCTAATGTGGGCTTATAGGTTAATGAGAACTACCCAAAGTAACCACTTAAATTTCAATGCAACAAACATAATTGTGAATAAAGACTTATATAAATTAATTTCTAGAAACTGTCACTGAATGGCGGTTTCAGAACATGAGGTAATTGTACCCTAATTCCTCCAAGCCAGAGTGTGATCTACAAAAACCAAATTGCAAAACTTTAAAACAAATTTTACCATGACTTGACTCAAGAGTTTGAGAGTTACCCTGAGTTCAAAAGGGTAGGGCTAGCAACAGTGCAAAGCGCTATCAGAGAGGAGAAGCTGGGGTGCAATGTTTGATTTGCTGCATGTTATGAAGAGATCCAGCTAATGATCAATTTTCTTCTCACAAAATAATTCTTCTAACACAGGATTCCAAGGAGGGCTTTAATCTATAAATATTCCCAGCTGTTAAATTACCTCAGCCATTAACAGGTTTTTATTTTTTATGTTATTTAATACAAAACACAACAAATACACATTGTACCACCTTTACAACAAGGGGCAGTATTTTCCTTCTGTGCTGTTATATCTACAGTTCTGTGATAAAGTACAGGTGATTAGCAGAAAGTTGGAGAGATCTACCACTGAAAAGTGATGGATGGTAGTTTTCATCTGCCACCAACGTTTCACCTTCCTAAGCGTTTTTCAGCACAAGAGCATTGGTACTAAGCAGGTTTCCTTAAAGAATTATGATATATTCACAGTTGAAATGGCTGCTCCTACAAAAGTCAAATGAGAGCAAAAGAAGAAAAAAAGCTGCTTCTGAAAATGCTTCTTCACTACTTCTTAGTATAATCTGGTCCCTTAACTACACTAATGTGGCATACCTCTCCCACACCAAGAGTCCAATTCCAGCTCTACCTGTATGACTCAAGGTAATGGTGCCAACAGCTGTGCTTCTCAAGTCTGGTCCTCACTTACTGCATGTCCACTTCCCATTGCTCTAGCAGTGCAAAAAGACCATCAAGAAGATACAAACAGGTGAAGCATAGAGTCTGTAAATTGATCCTTTTCTAAATGTTTTGTAATCTAATAACTATGACTTCCTAGATCTTCTAAAATATTGTAGTACCCCAGAACTCTAACCACATACAAAGACAAGTCATCTCCTCGTTGCTTTCATTTACATAACTTCCTTGTATTAGGAGGCTTCAGGAATGCCTCCTAATGAATAGGCCACTTTAGCATGCCACATTGCTCTGTAAGTCTGCCCTAACCTAGCAGACTCATAATGTTCTTTAGTCATCACTGAGCTGGAAAGAATTTTACCATCATCACTTGATTAATATACGTAACCTTACTACTTTTTTTTTTTTTTTTCCTCCCCCAGGTTTGGGGGGAACCAAAAAGAACAGAAATGTTTATTGATGAATTCTCTTTTCTACATCATTAACAATTTTGCCATCTCCATCAAGTAATGTCTCATACTGTTGCTAGGATATCTTTTCTTTCTAACATACATAAATAATCTTCACTGTCCCCAGCTCTGCTAAGCATTGATTTTTTCCTGATGTCTTTAGCTTCCCTCATCAATTTTCTACACTTTGTAACTTCTAACTTATATTGATTACCATTTCCTAATTATTTCTTTTTTTTCCATTTTGCTATAATATTGCTTCTTCATAACTAATTACTGCCCTCCTCAAGATCCTGAAACAGGACAGGCTTTTAGCTGATAGTGTGGCACTCCATAAGACAATCTATACCTAGTTATCCAAGAAAATCTCATTTTAAAACTCTCCTCTGCATTTTTATAACAAAAGATTTTCTCACAGTTAATTTTACTACTGGTATTTCTTAGCTTTGTGTATTGACTCTTCTGAAGAACAAAGCATACATATTACTTTTCTGTTTTGCTACACACCTGTATGCCTGCATTGAAAACAATAAGGCTGCGATCACAGGTTCCTCATTAGCCAGTGGGGTAGAACGTCTTTACCTACTACAATAAGGTATTAGAATGCAGTTACTTCTTAAGGAAAGATACGTTCATCCATCTTTTATCCAAACCTTAATAACCTTTAGCATTGTCTTCATGAGGGAGCCTACATCACTGCTATTCTTCCTTCCATGCATTACAGACAGAAATGTAAATAGCACCTAGCACATTTTGCTCTCTAGTTGGACATGGTGAGCCATTGAGGACGATCACCCTCTTTATCAAGGCTCTGCTGATTAATACTCATCCACAGGATTTCAAGATCCCAGAGTTTTGAGTTATCCATACAACTTGCAGCACTGGCTTTATGCAGACTATGTACTCTCCTCAATTCCTTCCTACATTGTTTGCCCTCTCTGTCTTTCATAAGCAAAATAAAAATCAATGATCTTAATATGTCAAGTGGAATAGATACCAACCTATTAGTTTTTAGAAATGGCATTTATACCATCATTGCATCTTTTCTTCAGGGATAATGTTGCATTCCTATGACTTGTCTGAACTATTAGCACAGCTTCCAAACACTAAGATTATCACTTAATCTGACATTCTATATCACACTGACTCAAATTGTTTGCAAAAAAAAAATAAAAAAAAAAATCAAAGTTTAAACTCTTTACTGCTCTGTCTTCTGGGTTTAGTTTTATATCTCCCTTGATGGGTTATCTAGTTTCCAAGAGAGAAAGCTAACTCCAATTCCTCCCACTTTGTATGTACAGGACTCTGTGATCTGAGAGGGAAACTATACATAATTTTAAAAAAAAAATTAAACATCCAGTTTCAACCCAGAAACACAGTCAACTACCCAAATCCTAGGTCTCACACCCTCCATGTTTTTCCATTCATTCACTTTAAATGACATCTAAGAAAATAATTCTAGCTTTTCTCTGCGTTCTTGCTTAAAGTCTTCTACAATCTGCGTAATTCTACATGCGCACAAATAATTTCCTCTATTGTTGATAACCACTGATGGAAACTTGCCAGCCTTAGAATTTCATTTCAGGTTTTGTGCTAGGGAGCCAGCTGACAGATTTCTTACTGAATTCTCTATTCATTCGCCTAAATGTAGCATTGCTGGCGATAGCTGGATTTTAGGATGCCTGACGAACCTTGTAGCAGCAGACTGATTCCTCACTTCATAAGCTGTAACCCTTCAAGTATCTCTCTCTCTAGTGCCTCTCTCTTCTGTTCCAGAAGGGGAAGCTTGTCCCATAACTTTTTTCGGTGAGTATCTGAAAAAGGGTCAATATTTCTAGCTAGGCTGCACATCTTCTACATTGCTCCCATCACCTGATCACATTAATTTCTAATTTATGCTTTTCATTCTCATACATTCTTCCCCTTTGGATCTCAACGGCATCTGTTTGTCCAAGTGTTTCTCTCAAATGATGCACAGTGGCAGGATTCAAGATCAAGGGGGTTGAATTAGACCACCCTTTCTAACCCAGACCCTTCTGTGAATCTACGATCGTGTATGTTCTCCTCTGCTCTGAAAGTCAGCTTCTATGCATGTACTGTAAATCTGGCATCTCATCAATAAAAGTCAGTCTAATGTAGCTCCAAACTCTGAGTCTGACCTAAGAGTCACCGATCTCTTGCTGCACAATATACAGACGTTTTCAAAAAGCTCACAAGAACCTCGCCTTGCTGTTTGCATGGAGAACAGGGAGGCTTGTCCTACAGAGACAAATGAGCAAAAAATAAGGCACAAATAAACATGCTTTGGCAAAACACTGGACAGTTTTTTCTGCCCCTTTGTCCAGAAAGCAGCTTTCAGTTTCTGCTCTGCCCAGGTAAGCTTTCCTTAGCCCAAGCACTGCCACATCCCTGTTCACATTTTAGGTAGTATTTAATGAGTCTGATTTTCTAAACTGTATCACCCTGGGAGAGTACAACTAGTTCATTAGAACTGTTGGAGAATAAATGATACTTCAGTTAGGTTATTAGCAGAAGATTTATACAGATTAACATACCTAAGTCATTCTAATGTATATCTGGACTCATATAACTTCAGTAGTGAAAATGGGAAAAGCCATGAGGGGTCTGGATACAGTTATATATATGGATTTAGAATTTTCTCTCCTGACTTCATAAGCCTACTGCAGACCCCCAAATTAGAAGCACTGCCACCCCTGTCTCCATATTTAGGGCAATGAAGAGTGATAGACAAATTAATTTTCTCTTGAGAAGAGCCTGAAGTAAAACTTCCTTCTGAAAAGTTCCTTTTCCCCAGCTGCATGGAGGGGGCCTTTACAACATGTGTTAGGTGGCTGGTGGGCTGGTGCCTCACAAAGGTCAGCAGCTAGCAAACAGCAGAGAAAATACTCAGTTAATGTTCACCTCCTTTGAATTTGTTCCCCAAAACAGACTGGTGAGTTTCTTCCCAAAGAGTTACTTTAGTTGCGCATTTTCCTAACAGGCAGCTCTTGTGATTCTGTTCAGACATAACCAGTGATTTGGTGTGTTAACAACACCTTGGAACTAAGATAACTTAAGAATATAAAATGTTGAGGACATGAGGTGTTTCAGTCCTAATGTGCTTTTCCTGAGAAGTTCTGCAATAAGGCCACTCGTTAAGTGTTGTTATGACACACTTCTGGGCTTTCACTTTGACATCTTTTCATATTTGTTGAGTTTTCCAACATCTGAAAAGGTCATTTCAATGTGCTGAGGTCATATGTTAAAAGCTGAAAGCAGGGGCCCTCACTAATGGTGCTGTGAAAGCAATTGTTTGGCAGAAGTTCATTGCGTAAATCACTCTATACTTTTTTTAGGATCATAAAAGGAAAAATTATACTCTGTCCTCTAAGGAGGGGCTGTAAAGATGATGTCCCAGAGACATTGTTCAGCCAGTGAGAGATGGAACGAGGACTAGGATAAGTGGGTGGGGAGAGAAAAGGCCACTTGCATTACTAAGATGCCAGAAGAGCACTGGCAGGCAAGAAAAGGGAAATTGTAAACAAGACTATTCCTAAATACAAGTACAGAGGCAGGCCAGTCCCTCATCTATGAAGCTATCATTAGACTTTCGTTAGATGCTCAAATTGTAACATTGAAATTTAACACCATTTTTTATAAATATAATTTAAATTTTGTTCTAATTTCTGTTTGGAAATGCCTTTTTTTTTTTTTTTTTTTAAGAGTAGGGTTTGGGTTTTTTTCAGTGTAGTGGAACACAGTGCTCAGCATCTTTAACCAAGCATAGTAACATTAATTAAAACCAGTGACAGAAACCTCCCACAGCATGCTCTACTACCTGAGGCACTCTACCTTAAAGACATCCTAAAAGTAAATAGATGCAATTATCTTTTTTTTTTTTTCCCCAACCTTTCTAATCTGTTTGGAAAAGGTTTTCTTCAAACATCCAGGTGTTGGGAACATCATTTAAATTGGTTGCATTGGTGGATTGCAAGGAACAACTTTGGTCAATACAAAAAAAGGAAGCATGTGCTACACCAAGTTCCCACTCCAAATCCTTTTCTCTCCCAAGTGAAAGCAACAGCACCTGGGAAAGGAGCCCACAGAAATCCCCGCTTCAAACCCTTTTCTCCCCAAACTGAAAGCAACAGCACCTGGAAAAGTAGTCCACAGAAATTTCCTCACTGCATGCATAGAGCTAACATCCTCTGAGCTGGCACACAACCAGTACTTACTGGGACTCAGGGAGGGCATGACAAGGCAATTTGAGACCTCTGCACTCATGCAACAGTGTTTGGTTCTGCTACCAGGACTCATCCCAGCAAAACAAGCTTCATGGGCAGGACATAAAAGAGTGATCTGAATCAGGCATTACTATTTGATCATGGTAGTATTTACTAAACTAGAGAGTAAGCATTCTTACTCAACAATTCAAGAATCATATAAAATACAATTGCATGTATGCCTAGCAACATGCTATACAAATACTGGCGAGCAAGGTTTGGGAAAAAAAAATTAAAATGGCTATATAAAAAAAAACCCAGACTGTGTTTCAGGAGAGCAGATACAATTGGAACACAGAAAGAAACCGTGAATAAAGTTGTACAGTTCATTTTGTTTACTTTTAGTCTTCATATGCAAAATAGAAATGCCAGCAGCAGAAAGAGAGAAAACAGGATTTTGGAGAAGCGAGGCCATTTCACTTGTATTCTGTTTTGTTTCTAGTCTTCTTTCTCTATTTTATCTGCTGACACTTCAGACTCAGGCTTGCAGAAAGGCTAGGAAAGTGAGAGACAGATATATGATGTTTTTTAATATATGTGAGACTGATTTTGTAAAGATGTAGTTACCACTGCCTGCTCAAGTAGTGCCACTGACAGTAGAACTAATTGTGAAGGGAATGGGTAGCACCATGGAGTTTTTCCAGGATCAACAACCTCACAAGCAAAATTACTGCCAGTTCATGACCTGTGACACTTGGTGTGTACAGTATTCTACCCTTAATTAGAGTTCAAGTAAAGTATGAGTGCCCCTAAACTAGGGTATGAATTATTTTCATGCATGTGGCTATTCATACTCTGCATCAGCTGCAAAATATTTTAATGTCCTGTGCAGTTGAAGATGACATCAGACTTTCTGAAATGCATACTAAACCTCTGGATTGCAATTCAAAACATATGTTCTGCCTGGTCTGCTGAGGACATAATGGTACAAAACTAGGATGCCTTTAATGAATAAAACACTAGTCACTGATACCATGTGCATTATACATACTTTCCACTTCACAGGCAAAGCAGTTAGAGCTTTCATTGCCTGAAGCCATACTACATTGGACCGTGACTGTATCACCTCTGAGAACATAAGCATATTGAGGCGGTGCAGTCTTTGAACAGGAAAAGTTGAAATGAAACCAAAGGTGCTGCCCAAAGCATTACTGATGATCCCAGAACTGGCACCTCTGCATCTGAGTCAGCAGCACACCTCCACCACAGCCTGAGGTTGCCATGAAGCTCTGCCTGGAGAACAAAACCACGTGCCAGCCACTGTCTGTTGAAAAGAGATGCCACTCAACTTGGCCAGATTTCAGTCTAAACAGTCATACTCTGCCTACCTCTATTTCTCTATCAGTTCTAAGAGCATATCATAACCTCATTATTTTTCTGCCCTAAACTATCATTTTATGTCCTTCTGCACTGCTAAAATAGCTACCATAATCCATGCCAAAAACGCATTCCAGCAATACTCAAAATCACATTAAAGCTTCATTCTAATCTTGCACTCAGCAGGACGAATTCAAAGCACTTCAGCACAAGTGGCACAAGAAGACCCCCATGCCTATTAGAAGCTGAAGTAGTATCTACCTGTTTTGCACCTGGCAATGTGTCCCTTTGCTAACCTAGAAAAGCTACGGAAAAATAAACTGGAATTATGTGAGAAATTGGCCCAAATTCTGTCAACTATAAGAAAACAATGCTTCATCAATACTTGCATTGATTTAGCCATATTTATCCCAAACTGGTTTTAGGACTAATTTAATTTGATTTTGAAGCAGCTTATTTTGGTGCAGCAGGGAGAGTGGTGGTTTTGTGGCGGTGTTTGGGGTTTTCTTTAGGAATCAGTTAAACCAAAATAAAGTGCTCCCCTGATAAAATATGAATACTAATAGACATAATGAACTAGATAAATCTATTTCTTAACCTAATGTACAGGTCTCTCAGCTTCATTCACGGCATCAAGGTTTTTGTGATGTTGTGTCTTTATGTATCCAACACATGGGACCATGCAGTGAGTATCTGTCCCATTATATGAGCCAAGAGGAGCTGAGATGTGCCAGTGACAGGACTCCAAGGAAGCCCACACCCTGCCAATGGGTTCCTCTCTGCCCGAGACCTCTGAGCAAGGTGCACCTCACTAGCTCACACCAGTGATCACAGCTCAAACCAGTGAGCTGGACACCACAGGAATGGATGAGAGCTGAAGATGTGTGAGATACACTTCCATTTTCTATGACATCTGACCCTCGTAATCCCTTCAAAAATAGTACACAGGCTGCATCCTGGAATTCATATAAATTCACTGAGGTTTTTTCAGTCCCACACACTCTTACTCCCGATTGAGAACGTACAGAAACAACTCTTCACAAAAGCTGATTAGGTTTGCTTTTTTGCTGGTTTTGTGTAAGAGTCCTTGAAGTTTATTCCCAGTTGCACATTGATCAATGTAACACTCACTCATGCATTCCTCCTAGCTCTGGTGGTGTATCTTTAAGACAGAATGTGAGTGGTTAATCTCTCACTTCCATCTGTGCAAATCAGGCCTAACTTCATTAATTAAATGTAATTGCATCAATCAAATCAAAAGCTTGAACACCTTATTTCAAATTATTTTGATAGAATACAGTTCATGCAATTAGATTTAACCTCATTAAAATATCAGCTTCTTACCAAAAAAAAAAAAAAAAAGAATGTTGATTTCCAGTTTTTAGTTAAACACTTCTCTTTCTCATCACACCTTTCCAGCATTGCAAATAATTTTTTTTTATCAGGTCTAGTAACCAGTGTTTACTAAGAGAACTATGATGAAGACTATTACCAAAGTATTTGGCTTTCCATTTCTTGATTCTGACATTTCATTCACTTTAGGGTAAACTTAGCCAGTCAGGAAAGGTCGTTTTTTTCTCTTTTCTGTAGTCCTCATAATCCAGGTCCTTCTTCCTGAACATAAGGTATCCTACTTTACTTAACTTCTAAGGCTAAACTTCTACAATTTCAAAGCAAATTGCTCCTTCCCTCTCCTGTTCTCCAGGCTATTCTTAGGTATCCACACAAGTTTCAATGCATCCAAAAAAGCTGGATGAAGAAATTTATAAATATTTTCTCTGAATGTCTGGACAAATTAGTTCTTTCCTCTGACTTGCCTCTTAATACCTTAAAGTTGTTAGCATTTTGGCATCAGATCTGCCTTTCCTTAGTGTCTCACAGCAAACCGAT
Organism: Eubucco bourcierii; assembly: GCA_013396675.1. NCBI lineage: Eukaryota > Metazoa > Chordata > Aves > Piciformes > Ramphastidae > Eubucco > Eubucco bourcierii. The sequence goes on from VWZE01024612.1 coordinate 445,072, forward strand.
GGTTTATGACAAAAGTATTAAGTAATCTCCAAAAACTTTGAGAATGAAGGAAAAAAAAAAAGACAGAAAGGAAAACAGTTTAGGCTCATTTGGAAGTAGACTGGGTTGAAGAAACATTATCATTTTCTGGAGGTTCTATTATTCTGATGATTTTACTGGTGTCCTTCCTACCTCTCCAAAGAGTAGGTTTAGAAAAAACTCAGGCTGCCACTCAGGATTCACAAGAGCTCTTCTACCAAGAAGTCAAAACACACCCAGGGCAAGAACAAAGAATTTGGTGCACTTACAGCCCATTCTCCACCCTCCAGAGAGGGTTTTGCTTCAGCTTCACTCCCTTTTCTTCAGTGAGACATGAGGTCAGCCTACGCCTGTTATCCTGCACATCCCCCAGTCAGATTTGAAAAATATATTTATTTGACACTAAAAAATTGCAGTAGGTGCATTTACCATGCTCCAGACCTGGGCTGGGACGATGCCTGCTACTTGTCCATTGGGGCAAGGAGCAACAGGTGGAGAAATTGAAAGAATTCTCTAGTGTCGAGACTGAGCTCCCATTTAAAACCAGATCCACAGTTCACAGTAAGCCAGGGAAGGCTCTGCCTGTGAATCGTAGGGGCTAGGCATCCCCTAGACAACAGGAGTGCACCTGAGTCCTAGTTCCTGCACCTGCTGCTCTGAAGCAACCCAGCAACTGCATGGCACAAAATTTTGTAGAGAGAGAGGAAATATCTCCACATAAAGCTTGTTTCGGTCTTTCCAAAAATGACTGCGCTCCAGAAGCGCAAACAAAGAAGCAGATGTAAGATTCTCTGTGACTTATCTCTGAGGCAATTATTTATAAATTTCCTTGATTCACTGAGTGTCAAGCCTAAAGTAATATCCTGGTTTAACAACAGAAATGTGTATGTAGCCTTTCACACTGCAACTAGTAGTGCATGCTAGGCATTTTTGATTGTTTTTGACAGCACGAAGTAGTTTTGTTCCTTTGGAATATTTTTAGGTAGAAAAATAATTTTCTCGAAGGAAAGACCTTGGCTAGGGAGAGTTACTGCTGTGTGATCTTTTACCTAGCTGCTTCTGAGGGTCAGGGAAACCAGCCCCACATGTGGTGGAGGACTGCACCGAACAAGAACACACACGGACGTACTTGTGCACATACACATGCACAGAGTTAATGTGGAAAACTGCAAAGTATGGTCTTCCTCACCCCCTTCTCATCCCTCCCATAATAAAATTAAATGGCATGAGCCCCTAAAGATTAACATTCCCTAGGTTTAGCTATTTTGCTTATCCAAAAGGAATCTCATTCCTGGTTGCCAGCAGCAATGCAAACCAGGAATGTCAGGACAGCTGGCATGCTAGAGCATAGTTTTGTCTATGCTGTAACCTCTGCTGGATCAGCTACAGATTTCAAGGAGTGATGCTATTTATGCCATGTATGTCACAACTTCCTGCTCAAAGTATTTGGAAGTTCAGGTTTGGAACTTGATATTTTTCACTCCTCCTTTCCAGACATTAATTGTTCCTGTTTTTTAATGAAAGTCAGCAAAGTGCAGGATTTTAATTTAAGCTGTCAGACAAAAAATAATGCAAGAGGTAGAAGACCTGACATGGCTTCTTTTCTCTGTGCTGTGTAAAGCTACTTTAGGGGATATGTTTCAACTCCCTAAATGAGGAAGGAAGGACCAGGGCTGGAATAATTAGCAACTAGGCCTTATCCAGGATAAATAATATGAAATAACAATGCCAACAAAATAAGCAACTTCCTTGCTGATGCTAGGGCAGATATGGG
>VWZE01024612.1:446881-476053 GCA_013396675.1 Eubucco bourcierii
GGTGGGGGGGGGGGGGTGGGGGGGGGGTGGTTTTTTTTTTTTTTTTTTTTTTTTTTTTTCCCCCAAGAATTAAAAAATAATCAAAGCAAGAGAAATTGTCTTCTGTGGTTTTACAGAATCTGGTGGGAACTCTGCTCTCACCAAGGGCAGGAAAGTTCCAACTCAAGATAGGAGACATCATACAAAAGTCCACAATCCTACACAGCATGGTGCTGGCCATAGCCAGGAGTCTGACCATCTGGACAGGGAGGCAGTAAGCTGTGGGCACGCATAACCTAAGAACAACCTTGTACATATCCATGTCTCCACAGAGACTGTCACTCTTTGTGGCACAGACTACTTTAGGTTCCCCAGGCTCACACATCCACACCCAGCTCCAGAGAAGTCCACTGCAGTGGAGTAGACAAGCAAATGTAAGCAAGGTCAATCCAGGCACCCACTGCAGACAGGGAGAAGGTTTGGGTTCAGGGTGCGTTGGCAGGTGCCAGGGTTGGGACCATCCCCAGACACAGATACCCTAATGTGGATGGGCTCATGTGTGCATGAAAGGGAGAGGAGCTTGTTTCATTCATCTCTCTTTGGCATGCTGTTTCTGGAGGAACTTAAGAGTCTATTTTCTTTTCTATATTGCCATGCGCTTTTCTCCTTTCTGTCTCTCCTTTCATGATTTCAAGAGAAGTGGTTCCTGGTTCTATTGTCTGCTTCGAGGTTCATTTCCTATATGGCATAGAAGGATGAAGTCTGTAGAAAGCTATCTACCTATCCATCTATCCAGTGTGTATCTCAAACATGGAGAAAAAACTCAGCCTTAAATGAGATGTAATGCAACTCCTGATTAAATTGCTACATTAGTTATGCTTGACATGTTATAACCTTGAATAATATCTTTTGTTTAAATTAAAAACTAAGATACATCCAAATTAGAAGGATGAGTGGTGTTCATGTATCAGACAGCATTAGGTTTCAGGCACTTTGGTTGAGGTGTTCAGTTTGATTCCTTCAGTTACTCTGTCAGAAGGGCCACAAGTCCATCTTGCTTTTTACTTTCAACATTCTGGGACTTGTTATTTGCCATTCACAATGCTATTAATTCTTGCTGCCTGAACATTTTCATTATCAGAGGGAAAGGAGGAAACCAAAGATAACTTATTGGGCATTGTTCCCATTCAGGTGCTCCTCTGAGATTTCCTTTTGACTGGAATGTACTTCATTAATTCTGGCGACATTCTGGCATGGATGTCTAATTAGATCTGCTTAATGGATTTCATGTCACAGAGGCATGTAAATCTTTCCATGAAAAGACAAGGTTTGTATGGAGAGATAGTATCTTTTATTAGACTTCCAGAAAAAGACTGGAAGGAATGGACAGAAATTTCAGTTCCTCTTAAAAAAACCAATCAACCAACTAACCAAACAACAACAACAACAAAAAAAAACCCCAACAAATAAATCCACCCCAAAACCCCAACACCCCCCCCCAAAAAAAAACAAACAAAAAAACCAACCACAAAACAAAACAAAAACTCCACAACCCAGAAAACACCACTCACAACCAACAAACCAGTAATGCATTCATACAAACTTTTCCTTTCTTACCTCTTCAGACATTCAAAGCTACAAAGACCTAGCCACAGTAATCTCTTCATGGTCTTTTTGTAGCAGCACTCATTTGTTTTTCACTAAGAGGTTTTGCCACATCTGTGTTTTCCTTATTTCTTCCAGAATTTCAGTATTTTGACATCTTCACTTTTTTTTCTCTTTTTTTTACACAACCCACTTGCTTATTATATCCTATGAACGTTTATATTCAATTTTGCTCATTCAGAGGTGGAAGAGATCCCAGATCGGGTTTCCTTCCAGGTTTCTATGTTCAAACATCACGAAACAATGCAAACAATGCTACTGCAGTCACTGATTTTTTTTTTGTGTTACTGTCCATTTGACTTGAATGTGTATTCAGCAGTTGCATACATTTGTCAATTTGTACACTTAATACCATCCTTAAAATACTCATCCTTCTGTCTTAAAATCTTTAAGTCCTAAAACCTTTAGAGAGAGGAGCTGCTGTGCCTGGTTTGGTGTCCCGCCTGTTCTCATGAGAGCAGCACACCTATTTCCACCCTTCAGCTTACATCTTCCTAAAACTGGGGGTGTTTAAAGTAACAAACAAAGTAGATTCCACCTAAAGTATCAGACACTGTATAGGAGTCTGTAGCTCATTTTTGGGCTTTTTTATGCCTAGTATTGGTATATTCTGGAAAATAGACAAGATCTATTACTACTGGATGAGGCCTTGAGTAACCTGTACTAGTGGGAGGTGTCCCTGCCTATGGCAGGGGGTTGGAACTAGATGATCCTTGAGGTCCCTTCCAACCTTACCATTCTATCATTCTATGATTCTACTATCTGGAAACCCCTCCCATTTCTGTTCTTGTAATACCTAGTTTGGCATTATATTCCTTGAGGTCTCAGAATACTTCAACAGGAACTGCAGATCTGTTTTGGCAAATATTAAAACAAAACCAAAAAATTGAATTGATCTTGCAAGCTCTCCCAAACTTTCAATCCCTCTTTTAATGTTGTTGAATACACAGCTTCAGCTATATCCTATGGCAAGTTGCATGGGTTTATTCCTGGTGGCATCATAACTCACTTTTGTATGACCCTGCTTTCACAAAGACTCCTGACATTTAAGACATCAAAAATCACCTTTTCGAGATGCAGAAAGCATGGAATTGCAATATTCTTGAAAAAAAAAAAAGAGCCTTCTGTCACGAAAAAATTCTTTGCTGTAGAGACTAGACATTAATTATCTCATGTAGTTTTGATTTGCAAAAAACAGGGTCTGGGATAAACTAACTCCTGATGTCCAAAAAGATAGTTTAACACTAAGGTTTTTTAAAATCAGTTTTGACACATACCTGGATATGCTTTAAAAATAAAGCTCTCAATGCTAGTATTCAAAGGTTAAGTAATAAGAAATCTCTAAAAAATCAGACTCTTTGAAATGTTTTCAAATGGTACTTGAAAACAGAAGCAGTATAAGTGTTTTCCTTATGAACAAATGAGTTGAGTTTTGGTTAGTTTATGCCTATTAAAACTAAAAACTAAGAAGATGTAATGCCTAATGCAGTTGCATCTTAAAATAACATTGCTTTTCTGTTTTGCCAAATTACATCCTTCCCCAAGTGGGAACAAGGAAATAAACTTCTCTAATGTGCATCCTTTGCAATATTGATAATAGTTATTCAAAATGGTATCTTTTCATGGCTCTTCACAAAGATGTAAATGACAATGAGTTTTGGTATACGAAATCTCACCCAAGCAGATTTGTAAAAAGCAAGCACCTGCTGACACAGCAAAAATCTCTAAATTGGGTAAGCTGGAAACTGGTTGCCACGCTTATCCATCATCCTCAGACACAAAGCCCATAAGGGGTTCAACTTCAGTCCACATCGGTAATGACTAAAAGCCATTAGCATACATAATGGTGCTCATGGCCTATAGGAAATGAATGGACAGGCAGCCACATCACTGAAACCACTAAGCACTGCACAGGGAGGGAGACAGAGTTGCCCACTCATTCTCAGAAGCTCCTTCTTCCCTAGCATGTGTGGGCTGTACCCAGCAAGAGGACAAACAGATATTTCCCACTATCGATTCCCTACCTCTCTCAAACATAAAGCTCACTTTTAGGAGGAAGGAAGAAAAAAGTCTGGAGCCTCGTGATAAGCCCAGAGGATTAATAGAAGCTGTTTGGTTTACAGGATAAAGTAGAGTCTTTATCACCTGTAGTTCAATCTGCCAACTTAAAAATACATGAAATCACAGGACTGGCTTCAACACCACATGAAGTAAGCTAAAATAAAGTGGGGAAGTGTTTCTAAAGGTAAAGAAAGAAGGACACCCAAGACTGAAGGTCACATAAGACATCTCTCCCACTCTGAAGAGCTTGAAGTACTGAATATAGTGTTGTAGTAACAAAAAACATATTAGTTGTCAGATTTCCTCTAAGAATATAGATGAAGGAGAAGGATGGGTCTGGGAGAGAATCTCAGCTTTGCAGAAGCCGAGGGAATTATAAGCTCCCAAATTAGCTTCTGTTTGCCTGTTGCTTTGGACATTTTAATTTTTTTCCTAGAACTTAAAACCTCCTTTAAGCGTCTGGCTTCTTCAGGGTGCAATTTATCACAATCTTATTCTATTCTGAAATGCACTAAAGCATCAAGGCAAAAAGAGAAGATGAACTTCACTTAATCTCTCTGTTGCATTGCAGTAAGAGTGAGCAAGCAGGGAGGTATAAATTTATGAAGAAGGCAGGAGAAGAAATGGGAACAGAGTAATCTCATTGCAACTGGGTTTGGAGATCCTGAAAAGGCAATAAGCTTTCAGAGCACAGCTGTTTGGTTGAACAGCAGAAAAGTACTTCCAACTTCAACTCGACATCATTCGGCATCTCCTTAACTGGCAGGGTGAAGAACACAGTTATTTTACACAGCTACGAAATAGAGGCCACAAGAGATTTCAGCTTCAGTGAGGGCCAAGTACAGACATCAAAGGCTAGCATTTGGATGCGAAGAAATGAGAAGCGCATTTTATTTCTCATCATGAGAAACGTGACTTACGCTTTATCAAACCCTAACTTCTAATAGGAGTTACATAACGGGAAGCTCTGCTCCCCTCTGCTGACTGCCAAATAGCTATAAAATATTAAAGAGACAAGAGCAAGAGCTCTGAAAGAGGGCTGTATGGTCACAGCACAGCAGCCTTAATGTGCATGTGTGCATGCATGTGCCTATGTGAACTTGAGCAAAAAAAGTCTTCCCAGCAACTTGAGTCCCGAAGGCCAATGAATAAGTCCATAAACCTTCTCTCGCTGTGTTGCATTGCCCCCATTCCCAGTTGCCTTAGGAGGCAGGCATCCCAGCAAGGCTAAGCAGAAAGGGAAAGAACTGGGTCAGGTGGTGTTTGCAGCTACTCTGCCAGTGAAGTTAAGGGGCTGCCAGGGATGGGCTGTTAATAAGCCCAAGTCCCTAAGTCCCACAGGCAACATGGCCTGTTAGAGATAGCAGTGGTACCAATCCTCTCAATAGCAGAGCCTTTTGAGATTCAGTGATGGAAAAACATTAAATCTTAGTTTTCCCTAAAACACTAGCTGCCTGCTGGTCTTTGTGATTAATCATGCAGGATTTCCCAAAGAGGAGGAAGGGAAAACAAGGCTACCTCTTGGATTCTTAATACTTGGAGTTGGCAATATCAGGGTTGTGCCTAGAAGAATCAAATCAAGCACAGGGGAGAAGATGAAACATGAGGTAGAAATTCAGTTTGGTATCTTCAAGACTAACCTTCAGTTTAAATATGCTTCTTCTAGTGCTGAGTTAGCATGGAGGTAAGCCCTCCTGACAGCAGATGAGGCTTTTCAAGTGGATCAAAGACCTGGAAGGCAAAGAGGAGTGAGATGTTTCCAGTGGCTTCCAGGTGGTTTTGTAATAAGATGAAGTGTAATTTGATTCCTTTTGTACTCTCCGCTGACATAGCCATTTTCACAGAGGGAATAAAAACAACTTCAGGACTGGTGGGGAGCAAGACAGAACTGCTGACTGCTTTATTTCAAGTAGTTCACCAATAAATATAGTGTAGTCAGAAAGCACACTGGACAGGTATATAAAGAAATGTACTCCAATCAACTACACTTCTGAATTTTTTGATCCTGGAAAAGAAGAAAAAAAAAAAAAAAAGAAAGAAAAAAGTGAAGCTAAGAGTATAACAAATATTACTGCAGTATAAGCTCAAGAAGGTTGTGGATGCTCCCTTTCTGGAGGTGTTCAAAGCCAGGTTGGACGAGGTCTTGAGTGACCTGTACTAGTGGGAGGTGTCCCTACCTATGGCAGGGGGTTGGAAACAGATGATCTTTGAGATGTCATTTCCAACCTTACCACTCCATGATTCTATAAACAGTGGGGGAAAAAAATGTAGAAAGTGCCCCTATCAATGAAAATTAAATTTGGTTCTGAACTTCAACAATATCAGTCTCAGTTAAATTGAGATCTGACTGTGAGACGTGTTACTATAGGTTCTATCTACAAGGCACTTATCCCAGAATTCAGGGCATTCACGTCTGTGGTTATCATATTCTTGGTGGAATTAAGAAAAACAGAAAAGATTTATCACAAACTTCAGTTTAAATTGTACTTCTTGAATAACCCAGGATCTGGTACATGTTTAATGAAAGTTGAAGTTACTGTGGAAGAATCTTTAAGTATTGATGAGCGATACATGTATGTGAAATATCTTGATTTATCCAAAAGTTTTTTTTCTCAAGCAAAACTGCTAATGAATTTCTGAAACTCTAATAAAAGTAGTTTTGATTTTAAAAAAATAATACTAATTTATACATTAATGTCACCAACAATTTGAAAGGGAGATCTTCATGAACAAGAGAAAAAAAAAAATTGTCCCATAGTCACATTTTAAAGATCAGATCTAAACATTTATACAGCTCCCAAGAACCAGAAGAAAAAAAGCTGTTGAGAAAAAGTACACTAACGAAGACTCCTCTGGAAGGCAATTAAAGATTAAACAAACACCTGTCAACTGAAGGCAGCAAGATTTCTGGCAACAGGTTAAACTGTCCCGTAAGAGTCTCCCCAGTCTTGAATATATTTTGGACATTCAGATGAGGCTGCTTTTTACCTTCCCATTTCTTGCAAGCATTGAAAATTACCTGTCTTACGAGTCTGTCTTTGAGGCAACCACATTCCAGATTAGTCTCCTTTCCTAAAAAGGAGTTTCTTCTTTGTGTTTTTGGTTTGGTTTTTTGGTGTTTTGTTGTTGTTGTTGTTTTGGGGTTTTTTTGCCATTCTCATACAGCATAATCTACCAAAAGACACTGCAACCCAGATTGCTGGGATAAGGAGACCCAGCAGCCCCACAGAGGATACGAAGCAACATGGCCTGCAGCAAAGGCTTCCACTTTCCCACCTGCCTCCTCCTTGCAGATCCACCTTTGATCCTATCCAGTGTCCAGCACTCACTCTAGAACAAACCACAGTTTGTGCTACAACATGTCCATTATTAAACTCACTTCTTCAGTGTTTTAGTTCAATTTATATTAAACTAACACTCCAAAGACATTACCCTAGGCTGGATCTCAAGAACAGAAGGAGAGTCTATGGCCTTTGGAAAAGGGGGCATGTCTCTTGTGAGACCTGTAAAGATGTAGTGAAACTAAGTAGGGAGAAAATTAGGAGAGCCAAAGCACAGCTAGAGCTTAACCTAGCTACAGCTGTTAAAGATAATAAAAAAATGTTTCTATAAATTCATTAATGCCAAAAGGAGGACTAGAGAAAACCTCCATCCCCTATTGAATGCAGAGGGAAACCTGGTGACTAAGGATGAGGAGAAGGCTGAGATGCTCAATACCTACTTTGCCTCGGTCTTTAGCGCTGGATCCAGCAGTGCCCTGGGCACCCACTCTCAACAAGTAGGAGTCAGGGAAGGGAATTGTAACGAGGACATCACAATAAATGAGGCAGTGGTCACTGACCTGCTGCACCACTTAGATGTACACAAGTCTGTGGGGCCAGATGGACTGCACCCAAAGGTGCTGAGGGAGTTGGCAGAGGTGCTTGCCAAGCCACTTTCCATTATTTACCAGAAGTCCTGGCTAACTGGGGAGGTGCCAGTGGACTGGAGGGTAGCAAATGTGACACCTATCTACAACAAGAGCAGAAAGGAAGATCCAGGAAACTATAGACCTGTCAGTTTGACCTCAGTACCAGGGAAGGTCATGGAGTAGATCATGTCAAACGCCATCATATGTCATACAGACAACAACTAGGGGATCAGGCCAAGTCAGCATGGGTTTATGAGGGGCAGATCCTGCCTGACCAACCTTCAATGACGAGATCACTCGGCTGCTGGATGAGGGAAAGGCTGTTGATATTATATTCCTAGACTTTCAAAAAGCCTTTGATACTGTTCCCCACAAAATTCTTGCAGACCAATTGGCTACTCGTGGCTCGGATGAGCACACTGTCTCTTGGATAAAGCACTGGCTGGACAGGAGGGCTCAAAGAGTGGCAATCAATGGAGAAAAATCCAATCGGTGGTCAGTCACTGGTGGTGTTCCTCAGGGATCTGTGTTGGGACCACTTCTTTTTAACATCTTTATTGATGACCTTGATCCAGGCATAGAGAGTGTCAGCAGTAAGTTTGCAGATGACACCAAGTTAGGTGGCAGTGTTGACTTGAATGAGGGTAGAGAGGCTCTTGAGAGGGACTTGGATAGGCCAGATCAATGGGTCAAGATTAATGGGATGAGTTTAAACAAGGCCAAATGGCAGGTCCTGCACTTGGGTCACAACCACCGCAAGCAACGCTACAGGTTTGGGGCAGTGTGGCTGAAGAGCTGCCTGGGTTTGTCAATAGGCAGGCAGCTGAGCATGAGCCAGCAGTGTGCCCAGGTGGCCAAGAAGGCCAATGGCATCCTGGCTTGTATTAAAAATGCTGTGGCCAGGAGTAGGGAGGTGATTGTGCCCTTGTACTTGGCTTTGGTGAGGTCACACCTTGAGTATTGTGTTCAGTTTTGGGCACAGAAATACAAGAGAGAAATGGAGGTGCTCGAGTGGGTCCAGAGAAGGGTAATGAAGCTGGTGGAGGGCCTGGAGAATAAATCTTATGAGGAGTGATTGAGGCAGCTGGGGCTGTTTAGTTTGAAAAAGAGGAGGCTAAGGAGAGATCTCATTGCTGTCTAGAACTACCTGAAGGCATGTTGTGGAGAGGTTGGTGCTGGTCTCTTCTCACAGGTAACTGGAGACAGAATAAGGGGGAATGGCTTCTAGCTGAGACTGGGTAGGTTTAGATCGGACATTAGGAAAAAGTTTTTCATGGACAGAGTGGTCAGGCAGTGGAGTGAGCTGCCCAGGGAGGTGGTGGACTCACTGACCCTGGATGTGGTTAAGGGTCATTTGAATGTGGTGCTTAGGGATATGGTTTAAGGTGAATCTTGTTAAGTAAGGGTATAGGTTGGACTTGGTGATCCTGAGGGGCTTTTCCAACCTGGACGTTTCTGTGATTCTATGATTCTGTAAGCTCAGGGATCAATGCTGTATTTACATAAACAATGACAAGCCTTTTGCAGTAAATGACAGCTCTCCAACCTACACCCAGCTTTAATTTGGTGGTACCTGCCATGAATAAATGCACTTTAATGCTAGCTGCAGGTATGACAGCTGCACTCACTTGGTTTTATAAATCAGTCAGCGTTAGTTCTTTCATCAGGCAGTTCGGTATACTAATGCCTTTTTTTCTTCTCTCTTCAGAATCATAGGTCCCTTTGGGATTTCTTAGGACTGGTTTTCAATAGAAACAAGTCATGCTATGAACAGGGTATTAAAGGACAGAGTAGTAACAAAGTGAACTCTCCCTCACAGGTTTATGGTCAACAGGCACAAAAAACAGGCGTACAATGAAAACAGGGGGGTTTAGCTATCACTTAAAAGCACCAACTATTCCCTGAAACTCAGGTACTAGGCTTAAATAAGGAAAATAAAAAGAAAGCTCAAATGTTAACAGTGCAGTGACCGACAGCAGACAACTCCACATGAAGTGACGTACTAGGACCCTGAATCTCTGTAAATGTCCACAAAGAATTCCCATATTGCTTTGCCCTTCAAGAATGCCCTGCTCAACAGCAAGGGGTTTCTCCTACTTGCCTGAAATACAATCAAAGAATCAGTTTTTGTAGTTCCACATATTTGAAGTGTTAATATTGACTTTTCTTTTAAGCACAACTATTTGTACTTCATTGTTTTCAGCAGTGCGTTAAAAGCCGTCTGGAGCAGGAAGGAAGGATAATGCGGAGAATATACTTTTTTTTTTTTTACCTGAGACATATTAAACCCACAACCTTATTATTCCTAGCACTTCGGAGACATTAAGTAAACCTTTGCTGAACATCTATCTAAAAACTGTCAGCTGTGCTTCACATGTATTAATCCCTTTTAGTTTCATGTGGTAAGATATGTATTTTCCTGTAATAACACTGCAAAGAATTAATGTATCCCCTAATTACTCAGCATCACTGAAGGGCGCAGGGTACAGGTCAGGCTGCAGCACTGTCAGTCACCATCCAACTGCTCTTCTGCCATCAGTGCTGTAACTGTCCCCATTTCCCCTCTTTCTCTCTTCCGAAATCATTGCTGCTTCTATACTGACACACGGCTATTGTGTCAGCTTGGGCTGATATCTGGGTTTAATTAACCATACTTGTATAATGTAGCAATACAATTTTGATATGACTGCTATGTTAAGAATAGTGGAGTAATATAATGGTCCACTGAAGCGTAGCATTGTCTGCTAAATTGAAGGTGCAGCATCTCCTGAAACACAGCAAGAAAAGCCACCCACATACTTCATGTACTATTAAAACACCCTTATTCAATTTCACTCTCAAATAGGTTTCTGAAAAGAAAAACTGTATCTTGTAGAAACAGAAAGTGGCCTGCAACCAAATGCATATTCGTTTGTGAAGAAAAAGTGCCCTCCTGTCACCAGCTGGAAACATTATCCACTCAGCACAGAAAATGTATTGAAAGAAAAGACTGCAGAAAGGAAATCCATGTCATGAGATTGCAGTGAGAAATGTTGCACCTCATGTACACTGTCACTCATTGCTTGATACCTTTGGATATTTTCTCATTTTGTTCATTTTCATGACCTGTAATGTGTAGCACACACACAAGAGACAAGGATAAAAATGTTCCAGCCAGGTGTCTCAACTATTCCCTGTTGATCAACACTTTTCAAAAGTTTCTCTGTCCAAGTTACATTTACACAGGTAACATTTTTGCTGTCACAGCAAAGAGAAAAGTCACACCACCAAAGCTGCACAAATAGATGAAGTCAGGACAACAAAGGAGGGATTATATTAAGACAAATTTCATTTACACAGAATTGTGTAAAGGGGTCTGAGTGCTGCAGCCAACTCTGAAACAAGTATTTCTGCTCTCGACTGCCATAAGATCAAAGCAGTCCTGTTAGGAAAACTGTCTCTTTATGAAAACAAGCAGCATCTACCTTTCGCTTGATCCTGTTCTAAAGCAAAACCAAGAGGTTCAGTGTTTTCCACACTAGTTCAGTAGTTATGGTGTCCAAGTAAGAACAGGAACAGCCAGGCATGGCTGCCTGCTCTGTCCAGTTCAGCCCAGGCATCTAAAGCCCTAAATGTAATCTCTTGTAGGCAGTTTTCCAAAATAATTCAGTCAAAACCATTCAATTTTCTATGAAAAATTATATCGGTTGTGCCAGACAAATCCAGCACTATAACATGGAGACAGGACCCACACAAGAGCCTGGGAGACCAAGGCTCATAGTCCAGTCCAGGAGAATATAATGCACCATCAGAAGATGTGGGAGGGCTACAGGAGGACATATCAAAAGGCACCTGAAGGGCAACAGCATATTGATCAAGAGGAGCGAGTGAGAGAGTCCAAATCAACACAGACCCCTTGACCACAATAATCACACAGTCTTTTGATCCCCTTAACCGTTCTCCCAGATCAACCGAGTATGTTGTCTCCTTTAACCATGAGGTAGGCCTCAGGACCCAGCTGAATGTATCAGCCAGCAATGGTCACCATGGGCCAGCACGTTATACCCTGTCATACAAACTAATGCTGATGGAGACCTTCAGGAATCCACACCACACGTGCCTAAGTGGTTTCAATACCTAGCAGCGCACAGTCTGGGAAGCCAGGTAAAGGAGATCTGTAGAGACAGAGTAAGGAATGAAGACCTAAACTAGAGTGTGAAAAGCCAAATTTTTATCAGACTGTGGGATGTTTTCTCCACCTTTCAATAGGTCATCCCAGATACTGTTGCCCTTCTCCATGACTGCTTGCTTAGCTTCATTTCTGTGAAGCTCCATCTCTATTTGCAGTAAGATCTTTGAGTGACTTACAACACTACTTCAGGTAAAGGACTTCAAATTGGGAGAAATCAAAGACTTTACTGGCTGTCCATGACATGGGCAGGTGTCGTAGTTTGAGGAGTCCCAGGTTCCCCTAAGAAAGCTACAGAGATGAAGGCTCTTCCCAGAGGGACAGACCTGGGCACCCCAGGATATTGTAACATTGTTATTCCATTCTGTTTATCAGGCCAGTGCCTGTCTGATCTCACTCTCTTTCCCTCCTCTCCTCTCCTTTCCGAATCACAGAATCAACCAGGTTGGAAAAGACCTCTAGGATCATCGAGTCCAACCTATCACCTAACCCCTCTAATTAACTAAGCCATGGCACTCAGTGCCTCATCCAGCCTCCTCTTAAACACCTCCAGGGATGGTGACTCCACCACCTCCCCAGGCAGCCCATTCCAATGAGCAATTACTCTTTCCATGTAGAACTTCTTCCTAACATCCAGCCTAGACCTGCCCTGGCACAGTTTGAGGCTGTGTCCTCTTGTTTTGTCACTGGGTGCCTGGGAGACCAACCCCCACGTGGCTACAACCTCCTTTTTTCAAGTAGTTGTAGACAGCAATGAGGTCTGCCCTGAGCCTCCTCTTCTCCAGTCTGAACAATCCCAGCTCCCTCAGCTGCTCCTCCTAGGGCTGTGCTCTTCCCTTCACACCTCTCTCCAAGAAGAGCATGTGTCCCCTCTTATGGTTTGTGTGGGGAAGATGGCTATCAGCTGGCAGGGCATTTTGAGCTGCATCATGTGGCCTACTAAGGCCTTGTAGGCCTAAGATGGGGTGGGGAGGGCAGTTTTGGCCTGCCGAGGGTGGAACAGGTGGAGGATTCTAGATGGATTTAGTGCGATAGCTTGTGGATGTACCCATTCTACCTTCACTAGGAAACAGGATCTCTTTAAACTTCCAACCAGTGTGCAGTATTTCCATTCTCACTCTCTAAAAGGAGTGAGGGTCATGTCTGTCGTTCAGTCCTAGGTAGCTTGTGACCTCAAACCATGACAGCAGGGCAGACAACTGGGCTCCACAGTATTCGTCTCTCTATTTTATTCAAGAGCAGAACATGCCAATTTGGCAGCAAGAGAATCCTAAAAAAAAAAAGGTTTGATGCAGCATAGGGGAGCTGGAAGGAAAACATTCTGCTCCCCACCTGCTCATCTGTAGAACAGTAATGACAGGACATGCAACATTCAAGCCAGTTTGGCAAGCTGGGCACGTGGATTACAGAACATCCCAGAAAGCACTTGGATAGTGTGAGTCCAGGTGCTCCAACAGATCATGAGGCGCTGTGAAATGTTTGTAAAGGAGGAGGGCTGTGGTGCAGCTAGGCTGACATTTGTCTTCCAAACATCAAGCAACCAGTAGATGCTCTTTGATTTTGTATCAAAAATATTTAAATTCTGGGATGTCTGGGCTTGCTGCTGCTTTGACTTACAGCCCGTCAGCAGGTATGCAGAATCCTGTATGATACAGCCCACAAGAGAGGGGCCACACTGACAAACCTGGCTGATGGCAGATCCTTCTTTTGTAAAAACGGGCTTCTTCCAGTGCCAGGGTGGCATACACTGGACCATGTAGTAAGTACAAGACAGTAGTGATCACACAGTACAGTCAAACAGAAAGTACCTAATCAAGCTTAAAAGCCATCCAAATCCAGCCTGCTGCAGTTTGTCGCTTTTAAGTTCATATTCAAAGGCAAAACCTCTCGGATCACAGGACTCTCCACATTGCAAATGAACCTCCAATTAGTTTCATTAGGGCAGCTGCCAGCCAGGACAGGACTTGCCAAGCCACAAACCCTGCAGTTGGCAGCACAGCTTTAACTGTTTAGCAAATAAGCACCTGTACTCTGAAATGTTACCAGAATATGACAGAAGAACAAAATCCGGTGTTGAAGTGCCTCAGGATTCCTCCTGTTACTGAAAAAGTGGGCCTGAAAACCACTTTCGCTTTTCCCCCTGCCCAGTGTAGGTGCTGGGAATGTTTTTAGAAAGATAGGAACAAAGCCTTTGAGGTTTTGTCCATCAAACAAAAAGTCACTATTATTAAGAATCTGTGTTCCTCTGTTCTACTTTTCCACAAATTATTACATAGCAGTCTTTATTACAAGACCTGACAGTGACTGGGGTTGAACTGGCATAAGTACAGAGTGGATTAATTCTGCTCCAGAAAATGAAGTATGCCTTTAATTGCAGTGATGCAGGAGTTGAGAATCTTGCCTGCTTCTTCTCTTTCCACTGAGAGAATTAGATAGGGAATCATGACAATTGGGTGTCCAAGGAAAAATAAATATGTGTTAGCACCTCCCATTCAGAAATGATCATCTTTGCAATATGGCTCAATAAAACAGTAATCTGGGGAACAGAAAAGCTTCCATTTTGTGGGTAATCACACCCAGATTTCACTTCCTGATTTATGGGTTTGCTTCAGGGCATTCAGCGCTAGCTCTACAGCCCAGTTAAACATGATTTGTACTATTTTGGAAGCCCAGAAAGGATTCAAAATAGACAACTGAGGATTCTTTTCACACCAAGAAATTCTCATCTGGCACAGGACCAATATGGCCAGCTGTACACAGTGTACGGGACCTGTCAGGGATACTGCTGAGCGAAAAAGGCATGCTCAGACTACAAATTACAGCAACCACATTGTTATTTTTAAGGTTCTTGCCTCCATTTCAGATATCTATGGGTGTTGCACTAGTCAGTGATGTCTTAGAAGGGGGTATGATGGAGGCAACCACAGCCCATGATTTGAGGTGATAAATCAAATACTGCAGATAATGCTCTATACAACAGTGGGTAGAAAGCTGGGTTACAGAAGGTGTTGCTCAACCAAACTAATGAGCTTCAGCCCAAGATGTGATTGGCACTGGGGTCAAGCTGCCCTTGTGCCAGGCAAGTTTCCTCCGATAGCAGGTTTGGCAGTGTAGCCATGCCCAGGTCAACAGGTTTAGCTGGCAAAGCCCTGTCAGCCACAAATCACAGCTTATCATGGCACAGCTCAACAAAGTTATGCTGGAAATATGTCCCAGGGTAGACTGTGGCCAAGTCTTGTTAGAGAGCTGTGCTATTAGCATGTACTTCTTAGATGATTAAACTCTTTCTAACTTGTAAGCTGACTAAAGATTGTGGATTGAGAGCTCTGAAACACAACCCATGCCATTGCTATCACATGGCCTATTGTTAAAAGTAGTATAATGCTGCACATCACAGCAAAGAGCTGTTCCACCTTTCAGAAAACACAGCCTTGCTGACAATACAGTTCACCATGGAGTTGAGGATGTGTAGCACCCAAACTACTGCTGCTCTGCAGCACCATGGAGGGCTTCAGAGGGTCAGGTTCCAATTTTTAAGTATTTCTATCTGCATTTTCTTTTGAAGGAAGATGCCTTACACATAAATGTTTTGGCTAAAATCACAATGTTTTTTACAAAAATTGCTTTGAAAAAAAAGCATTTTTCATGAAGTGCACACATGCAATTTGCAACACAAGACTGTAAAGTGATGCCCAACTGTCAACCACATGCTTCCTTGGATTAGAGATCATTTTGACCAGAGAAAAAAGTTGAAGAACTGTCTTAGCTAGCTCAGCAGTTCTGACCAGACTTGGATAAAAGAAACCTAAATTAATTAATTTATCTGCTACATATTTACTCCAATCTTTCCATTTCTTGAACATATAAATGTCAAAAGCTTTATTTTCCTTGCACTGCCCTGCTATTCTTTGCAATGTGCAGGTCTTACGTGCATTTGCTTTGTTGTGATTCAGCTCTGCTTGGTTTTACTTTTAAATAAAAGCAGGCCAGGGAGTAAGTCCAAGTGCTGGCTCCTGAAGGCTCACCTCCTTTTGCTGTTTACTTGCTGCCTCCTCTGTTTTGACCTCCTCGAGACAGTCTTTGGATATGGTCCTGGCATACATGGCTGCATCCCCTAAGGCTGGTATAGTGAAGACTGCCACAGATTTGTCTGTGTCTGCCTTACAGCATTACCCCTTTAATGTTACATAAGCACATCATCGTGTGTGTCCTCAAATACCACACGTGCTCTCCTCCTGCAGTCCCAAGGCCCTGAACCATCTCCTCCTGCAGTCCCAAGGCCGTTTCTATTTTATGTCACCCAAACACCACTCTGGTGTTTTCAGAAACCTGGAACTAAAAAGTTGCACGAAAAATAGCAGTAGTCTCTTATGCGCACCAAAGACCATATGAAGCTCAAAGGAGATTTGAAACTGAAGGCTATGTGAGTGTGACCAGACTGCTTCCAAAGGATCCCTCAGGTTTGGTGTGAGGGCAGCAAGCGCTGTCTAAGTTGGAGGCATTTAGCTCAAACAGCTGTTGCCACTGGTCCGCAGAGCTGAGCATCCTCAAGCTACTGTCCCAAGCACTGACCTGCCTGTCTGAACGCTTGCATATGGACAAACCTGCAAACCTGCACATGTAAAAGTGTTTATGTGACTGGAGATGGTTCTCCTGCAAGCACAGAGTCACAGCCCAAGAACACGCCTTGCCTTATGAATAAATCCTTCCCAAAACTTAACCCTTTATATCCATGCTTGCTTTTCCAAACATAGAGTTTCAAAAATATTAAAGGCTACCTTACTATCAGAGATAACATATGAAAGGTAGCATGGAGTATCAAAACCATATAATTAAATGCCCTAGAATTTTTACCATCTTTAATTCAAAAAGGTCCTGCAGATAATGAAGCGTTCAACAAAAATAATATCACACACAAATGACATTCAGAGAAACAAAATAGGTTAAGAACCACTCTAAAGAAAACATATATTCTGTCATTTCCTAAATTTATTTTCAAAACAAAATTGTTTTTTTAACAAACATTTTAGTTTTTTATCTTTTATTGTTGTTAGTGTTGCCTGCAGTTCCCATAGCAATAAAAACAATTGCAACCAACACATGCGTGTTAAAAATAACCAACTGCTTAAGCGAGTTACTCTTTTCAGACCTTTAAAATCTGTATTAACATCCATTAAGATACCAACGAGCTCAAACAGATTCACATGATCAAAAAATGTCCTTAAAATGAAGTTTCTTATTGATCTGCTATTCAATTTTAACAAGCTATATATTCATGGATGATCTCTTAAGACTATTTAATACCCATATCTCCATGGGGTTTATGCATGACTGAGGAATGGAAGACACAAAGACTTAATATTTTTCTCTTCGAAACTAAAAACAGTCTCCATTAGATAATCTTAACATTTTGTCAAACTAGGAGATTCAACCATTCCAAACCAACAGCTCAGCTAAAGGGCTGTTAAAGATACAGGGGTTTTTTGATCCAGATATTTTAAAGCAAATTTCTCTTAAAGCATTTGATCGGAGGCAATTTGAAACTTTATGCAGCCAAAGTAAAGCCCTCTCTATATGAAAAGCTCATCTATAGCAAATAAGCTGCAGTATAGTCAGTGGGACATACGTGATTTTTTGAAGACTTGCAGAAAACTTATTATATTTACAGCACATCCAACTTCTTCATGCCTTAATAGTGCGACTTCAGTTTTTATAAAGTGTGAAAATCAACCTCCAAAGTGAAATCCATTTGGCATTTCAACCTTTCAACTACAATACTACTACTGAATAAGAAATGCAAATTGCTTCCCCACTTACATTTTCCTAATGATCAGTGTGCAGTTGAAGTACAATTATGAATGCCCATTTGACCTAATGTTTTTAACTATGTATAAATACCAGAATGTTTCTGGGTTTGTTTGTTTGGTTTTTTTTAATACTCCCATCATGCAGAGGCAGGTTGAAGTCATCTGTTAAAACTCAGATTTAAAATGCCCTCACAGACTAGGGTGCACACACATACCATGTCTGAAAGAGATGCCAGCATAGGTGAAAAACTACTGCTATGAGTTCTTGCCTTCCATCAGCACTTACACTATCAGCATTTACACCTTCATGAAAGAAGTTAAATAAAATGGCAGGAGAAGAAGAAAAGTGGAGGTCAACACCAATGCTGCTGGGAACCAAGAGCGAAAATCTGTTTGGGGATGAGAACAGTAGGTACAGAGGTTTGTGCTAGTAAGCAGGTAGCAAGAAGGAAAGGACCTGGGCTCCTGCACTACAACACAAAAGCACATAAACTTCACCAGCTTTGGAGGGCTGCAAGTCAGCTCCTCATGAGGAAGCAGAGGAGACTGGCATGGCAGTGTTAACAGAAAGCACAACATGTTATTACGAAAAGGCAGCTGTTGCCGAAAAAGGGTCACATTCTGCAAGCGGAGCCGTTCACAGTATCACATGAAGTGCACCACACTGTCCTTTCCATCCTGGCAAAGAAAGCATCCACCAAAGCGGGTTTCAAGCACGAAATTCTCCCAGAAAAACAGTTTTAATTGTGTGCATTCAGACAAGCAATTATATTTAAGGCGATTATGCCAGTTACCCAAAAACAATTTAAATAGTCATCTCACTGACAGATAAAACACATGGTGCCAAACTTCTTATAATGACAGGACAGGCTATTCATTCCATTCAGTTTTGATGATTTAATGCCATGGAATATATTTCTGTCCCCATTACTGGCAATTAATGCTGCCTGCACACTGAGAGGGAAAGCTTTGTATCCAAGGGGAGTAAAATTTCCATGTAAATGTGGTACAAAGGTTCCAAATGGATGGCAAGACTGAAAAGGAAGGATTTACTACTCAATGTGCACTTTGGCAAAGAGAATTCTTATTTTTTTAAAATAGTAGTAATAGCAGAGAAACGTCCTGCCCGTTAACTAAATGGATTTGTGCAATTCAGGCATTGTAATTTATACTGAAATGGTTTGCCTGCCACCCTTCCTTTCAGTCTGGCAGATGGACTAGGCAAAAATGTGAAATTCATGCAGTTATTGCTACTGGTAGCCCACTTAATTCACAGGTCTTTGTTAAAACTTCTTTAGTCAAGATTAAAAGAGGGTACCATATCAATCATAACCATCTGGACTGAAATTTGCCAATCTGGACTGATTGGACAGAAGCCTAAGCTGTACTAAAGAGCAAAACCCTGTTTGGGCTCAGTGGAAGGAATTCAAGCACAATGGAGAAAAGGTGCTCCAGGAGCTGGGCACATCAAGCCCTGCTCTCTACTCCTTAGCTCCTCTGAAATTTGCACAGCTAGAGATGAGAAAGTGAAAGATGCTAATCAGAATCTTATCATTTTATGCCCCTTCTTTTTATTTTATTTTGTAAAACTGGCAGTATTTGTACAAAGCGGGAAGGACCTAAGAACATAGCCTGCATCCTTTACTTGTAAAAATGAGAAACTATTTAGGCGATGTATTGTCAAAGTATCAGCCTTTTGCCTGAGAAAATCTCTTCTAATGAAAACATACTGCTGGTTGCTAAGCATAGTTACTGCATGGGCAATCTATTCAGGATTCGTCAAACGTTCAAATTTATCAAATCTTCATCAAATGTCTTCAAACTGCCTTTAGCACAGGTTAGAAGAGCTGGTATGGAGAGAAAAGGAGCATGAGTTCAGCCCTGGTTGGCCCCAGGGGTAAGTTTATATCCAATTTCATCTGCTGATAAGCAGGAACCTTCACAGATATCCAGACTCATGAAAATAAGCAGTCACCATTTAAAGGTTATTTTTTAACACTTGTATTTGCAAAAAGTAGCTCTTTTTTCCATCTTCATATAACTCCTGACAACTGTCTCCAGCTCTTAAACCTTCAGAGTGAGTTTTCTCTGCATGGAGTGGCACACACCATCTGCGAATAGCAACTGGTAGAGTACCAGCTCTGCCTTCTACTTGTCACCGCAGCGTGCAGATGTTCCTCCCTTGACTTCACCACCCCTGACTCTGCAATTGAAGTGACCACCCTGAGCACTAGAGATGGCTGACAGGTACAGTGCAATACTTCCAGTTATGGGTTACAGATATTGCTCTCCAGCTTGGTTTTCCCTGAAGAGAGAAAGGTTGAGTCAGCTTTGGACTATACAGTTCTCCCAAGCTTTTCCTGGAGGTTTGGGTGGGAGTTGGGAGGGTGTGTACGCCGAAGTTTACATTCAGGACTCTATTTTAAATAAAATATGGATAGATGTGGTTTTTTTCATTATACAAAGCATGTTTGGATTTTAGATGGGTAAAAATAGCAAAGGTACAAATAAATAATGAGGTTCCTAGGGGCAAATAACTACGCATGTTTTTCCTTTGTAATTCTTTGTGAAAATACCAAATTTAGACACCTGACTGGAAAAGTGAGGGCAAGGGAA
This sequence comes from Eubucco bourcierii, assembly GCA_013396675.1. Classification (NCBI taxonomy): domain Eukaryota; kingdom Metazoa; phylum Chordata; class Aves; order Piciformes; family Ramphastidae; genus Eubucco; species Eubucco bourcierii. Next base: position 467,088 of record VWZE01024612.1, read on the forward strand.
GTTGCCAGTGGGATACATGTCCCTCGCCAATGCTCTGTTTTCAGATGAGCTAAATTGTTTGCAGCACACCAAGAAGTTACACATCTACAGCGCCCCTTTTCCATAAAGTGACCACCTCCTCAGACCTCAGCTGAACCATAACGCTTACCTTCCCATCCACATGTGGCTTGTAAAAAAGCTCTACTGACATGGTTGTACATCACTTCATTACTGAGGGTTTTTTCAGTCATAGACTCATAGAATCATTTTGGTTGGAAGACACATTTCAGGTCGACTCCAATCGCTAACCCAACACTACCAAGTCAAAACTAAACCATGTCCCTCAGCACATCTATACAGCTTTTAAATTCCTTCAGGGATGGTGACTCCACAACTTTGCTGGGCAGCCTGTTCCAGTATTTGACAGCCCTTTGAGGGAAGAAATTGTTCCTAAATTCCAAACTAAATCTCCCCAGGCACAACTTGAGGCAGTTTTCTCTCTTTCTCTCACTTGTAACTTAAGAGGCTGACCCCCACATTGCTACAATGTGCTTTCATCAGGTAGTAGTAGACAACTATAAGGTCTTCCCACAGTCTCCTTTTCTCCATATTCCTCTTCCATCCCACACTACTCAAATCCTGTTGAAATTCAAAAGAGGGAGAGAGAGATGAAGAGAAGCATTTTGAATATCCTTAGAATGGTCACTCTGCCTTTCATGAGTTCATTCATCCCCATGGGGCTATATAAATAAGTAGCACCTAGCTTTCTATCCTGGCAAATCTTTATAAAAGTTATCTTCACTTTCAAGAAAGTAGTGGAGCAGGCAGGGATGAGTTCTCCAGAGGATGTATTTTTTTTGGTGACTACAACCAAACACTCCCCACCTGACTGGCCATACTGGTGCCTTGACCTTCTTCATAGATGTCAATGCTTTTATCAAACATGGGATCTGGCATCAGTACACACGTCACTGCAATAACACCCTGACATACAGCCTTTTTGATTAGATAGGCCAGAAAATGTCTCTTCCCCATCTCCTGTGCAGTGGTGCTCTCTATCTCCCATCAAAAAAAGGGCTTGTTACCAAAATGCAAGATCACACTTCTCCTCTGATATGGGTCTGACACAATACTGAATGGCAAATGACACGGGGGAACAACTACAAAACTATTAAAACATTAACTTTTGGGGTGTTTTTGAAGAGTGCCTGAGCCCATAAAGGAAGGCAATATGGCTTATTTTATTTCTTAGTGAGCAAAATTCTTCAGGTACAGCACATGCAGGTTAATCTCAGTGCCACTCTTCACTGCCAACCCAAAACCAGAACATAAAGGCCTTCTGTTGTGTAAGAAAGCTGTGCAAAGTGTGCAGCACAGCGGTGAAGCAGCACAGGATTAGGCATTACCTCTTTGAAATTAGTGTGTGAATAAAGTGTATTTATAAAAATCCACTTTGACAGTAAACTCAAGAACAAAATGGGATTTGCACTACACACACCTAACATACACACTTGAGAAAAACTGGGCTCTATACATTTTCAGAGGTTCAGGGTCAAATCTGTAGATAGTTCCAATGATTTGAATAAATCAACTCAAAGGTTTTGAAGAACCGAAGTCTGAGTTTTAATATATTTTACTTCAAAGTTGACCAAGAACAGACTGTAACACTAAACCCCTTCTATTCACTGAACTTCTAATTACTTATTTTAAGTTTGTGCATCTAGTGTTCACTTATCTGACTTGAATTCATTCAACTTTCTTTTTTTAAAGACATACAACATTTTTTTTTTTTTAACAGGGTGGGGGATCACGAATTGCATATAAAAACAAAGCTGAGAAATAACTTGGTGTCTTTAAGTGCACGTAAAACAAGGCATTATGAAATATTTTTACAATCATAACACCTCTAACTCCTTTTAAGGTTCCTTTCAGTTACAGAATCAGGGAAAGAAGGATGACTGATCCGTCAGTTCTAGGTTAAGGATGGGACTCAATGATCTTTAAGATATTCTCTAATCTAAGCGATTCTATGATCTTATGACTAAAGTGTGTCATGGAAGTGAGAGGCATGGTGAAAAAAGGTGCCCAGGCAGTTGCAGTCCCAAGAGCAAGAACTGATCGCCCATCCAGAAGAAGCCAGCAGTAATGATTTGCAGGTCTCACTCCCATAAAGGACTTAGAAGGCAACAAGATGCTATCGCTTTCACAAGGCTTTTTCAGCCAAGTGAAAAAGGATTGCATAGACTGCACAAGTTAAGTTTTTATGAGAAAAGCACACAAGCAGTTAAGACTAGTGTAAAGACAAAGTTAGACATGGATGTTATAATGTGCTGATAAAGCTGGGGGAGATGTCTCCTACTCAGAGTGTTTTAAAGCCCTTGATCACTGTTGCAATACTAACTAGTTAATTAGAGTTGGGACACACGCAGCAATTTACCAGGAAATGAATTGTCAAGGTGCCTTAAAGGAAAGACGACAAAACCCCTCAGGTTTTCACAGCACTGTTTCCAGAATGCTTTGATGTCCAAGCACATCTAATAAAAATTAAGAAAGCAAAGGTACGGACTCCCGAAAGCAGAGAAAGAGATGTGCTTTCTTTACATATCCTGGGTCTGCCGACTGTGACTGCATGCACACTTGATTGGAACCCGCCAGCCCCCAGCTGAAGACTCCACAGTCAGGCAGCATTAGCTTGACAGGCCAACTTCAATCTCCTCTATCCACCGAGTTTGCTGCTTGCAGCCAGGGCATACCTGTCCCTCTTGTCATTAAGCCACCGCTCACAGAATCTTTACACACTAATAACATTGTTGTGTATTATGGATCCTGAACCATCTCAGAGGAAGCAAAAGTCTGTGGACACGGGGATGTCCATTACCCCCAGTTCCCAGAGTGGGACATCTTAGGGTCTGGATTACGCTGAGCCCCCATGCAATAGCAATGGCTGTTTAACAGCGAGCCAATGAGCCAAGGACCACGAGCTCCCTGGGCACTGCTCTACATCTGGCTCCACTGCAGAGAACTTGCTTTTTCCCCCTCATTTAATGAATATTTAAGTAAGCTGTGCAAAGTGGGAACACCACTGGCAAAGCAAAAAGGGTATTCTGGGACCAGCCGCTCCATTCACATTTATAGGAACTGTTCCTGGAAAGGGGTTCAAGTTCCCCCAGGCAGTAAAGGGAATTGAGCCTCTCACATCTCAAGTTAGTGGTATAATTATCTGCAACCGAGTAAAAAGGCAGTGGGTTCACCCTTCCTCTTTGGTTTTGTAACCCAAGCTTTTATCTCATTTGCTTTTATTGCAGAGCTTAAAGATGAAATGTGACAGAAAAAGAAAAGACAAACCACAACACAACTCAAAACAAAACAAAAACCCAGCACTGGAACAAGATGCATAAGGCTTTTCTTTTTTTGGGGGGAAGAAAGAATTGGACTGATTTAAAACACTTTTTTGTCCCCAACTGCTTGGTCTTGGTCAGAGAACTAAATGAATAAGTACACTATTAATTGCAGTTTGAGATTTTATATTAGGTTCATTTCTTTTTTTCTACACAACAATCAAAGTACACAGTTTAATACATTTACAAATGAAAGACATGTAAAATAATTAGAATCTGTACAAGACAAAAGTCCAAAAATTAAAAAAAATCCTCAATACATTCTCTGTGATGTCACTGTTTTTAAAGGAGAAACCATCAGGAGAAACTTCAGCCTGGAGAAGAGAAGGCTTCAAGGAGACCTTATAGTAGCCTTCCAGTATCTGAAGGGGGCCTACAGGAAGGCTGGGGAGGGACTATTTACAAGGTCCTGCAATGACAGGACAAAGGGCAATGGGTTTAAACTGGTAGAGGAGAGATTTAGACTGGATGTTTGGAGGAAGTTCTTTACAGTGAGGGTGGTGAGACACTGGCACAGGTTGCCCAGGGAGGTTGTGGCTGCTCCCTCCCTGGAGGTGTTCAAGGTCAGAATGGATGAGGCCTTGAGTGACCTGTACTAGTGAGAGGTGTCCCTACCTATGTCAGGGGGTTGGAACTAGATGATCCTTGAGGTCCCTTCCAACCCTACCATTCTATGATTCTATATATCTGTATATCCATATGTCACACCATGTTCAAATGGTGTTTAAGGACATCACTATTCTTTCAGGGAATAAAAACTTGTAGATAATTTTAAGTTGGTTTTGAAATTTATGTTGAAGTATAAAGCAAAAAAAGAATCCTTAAGAAAGAAACTTCTGCTTCCCCTTGGACACCTTTCTCTCTTGCAAAGCAATATTTGGCAGATGTTGAAGAGTTATTATGGCCTTATCTGTCTCAGCAAGACCTGGCAAACTTCACTAGCAGAAAACTACAAGCATTGCTTTTAATTTATCTTTGTATTACAGTCACGTTGTTGGTCTTGGCTAGTTACACCAGACTAGTAAAATAAAATAGCAGATAGGAAAGAGAAGGGGGGAAAAAAAGGAGGAGAGCAGAGGACAAGGTCAGATACAGCAGCCACCTGACAGGCAGAAAGGAAGGAGGGGGGCTGAATGGCTCCACAGTTGTCTGCAAAAGTAAAAAAATCACCCTCCACCCTCCAGGAAGTCTTTCCCTGAGGAAAAAGGGGAGTAAAACAGTATCACAGTATCACCAAGGTTGGAAGAGACCTCAAAGATCATCAAGTCCAACCTGATACAACCGAGCGGCAGACAAAAAAATAGTTGGCCACTAACAACATTTTTACTGTTTGGTTGTCCAAACACAGAAATGGTGTGATGATTGCTAAACATGTTACAAATGAGCAATGATCACATGTATTTGACCCAGATTAACACTCTCCATCTTGCTGGCATTGATGGGAAGGTATGGTAATTGATGGTAATATTAGGAGAGCACCTGTAGAGAAAAGGGTTCTTGTGCTGGTTTGAGGCTCATTGTGTTCCACTTCTTATCCTTCCAGAGATGGTTGCCATGGGCAGCTATCTCATAGCCACAGTCAACAGGAGCGATGTCCACAACTAATCTTACCAAGAGGGCTTGCCAGGTAATTGTCCATTCCACTCTTTTGTGAGTGGCCCTAGATACTTTGCAGACCTGTCTCCCTACCTGTAGGACATTTGCACCAATAGCACGGCATCTCACCAGCCAGCTTAGGACTAGCTCTTCTGATTCCCTTCCATATTCCTTTTTAATTTCCCTGATCTCTTTGAGTGGATCTACCACATCCCCTACTATGCACCAGCTCCAGGAAAGATTGAGCGCTACAACGATTTGCTGAAAACCACCCTAAAAGCCATGGGGGGTGGAACTTTGAAAACCTGGGACAAGCATTTAGCACAAGCAACCTGGTTGGCAAATAGTAGGGGGTTCAGTAAACAGAGCAGGACCTGTACAGTCAGATTTGGTACAAACAGTAGATGGTGATAAAGTTCCTGTTGTATGTGAAAAGAATCCGTTAGCAAAAACTGGGTGTTTTCTCTTTCAGGCGAAGGGAAACGTGTTTCTGCTGAAGGTCCTGGTCATACATACTGGGTAATGTAGGAGAACAGTGAAATCCAGTGTATTCCACAGAGAAATCTAAACTTAGCTGAGAGAGTTTAAATTCAGAGTATATAATACAAGCTGCTAGTTTTCTGTTCTAGGTATTCTGTGGCATCCAAAGACAGAATATATGAGAGAATCTACAGTACGTGAGCATGAAACCAGTGTCACTTGGGAGTCCCTGTTCTTGTCTCATCTGTGAGGAGACAAACTGCTCCTTGTTCTCTGAGCTTTTGAATCACCTACATCTGTGATAGCCAGAACAAAGTGTGAACTGAACTTGTAATATTCATTACTGTAAATACTGTTTTAGATTAGACAGTTCTCAGCAAAACTCTGAGTGAAACAGACAGGTGTGGATTGTGCTGGTTTGAGGCTAATTGGAATATTTTAATGAAAAAAATTAGATTATAGGCTGTGAAAAGAAAGCAATGATGTCTACTTCACTCATAGGCTTGCTGAGATGTGACACAAACACAGATAACAGAGAGAGTGTCTCTCTCTGTTGGAGTTGGTGTGTCTTCTGGGTTTCTCTTGTGTAACCCAACTAATCATTCTGCCTCTAACCCTACGCTGCTGATCCTCCAAACTCACCTTGCACATAAGGCAGATCGTGCAATAAGGTAGAGGGGTGGAAAGAAGATGGAAAGGTGGTTGGGAGTCCCTCCTGAGGACTCTGATTTCTAGGAGACATAATATGTTTCTGTGTTACCTTTAACTGGTATATTTCTGTAAATATTTGTGTATATATATTGCTCGTAAATTGTGCTAAGCTGTAAATATAGCTTCATTCCCCAACTTCCAGCCTGCTGAGTCTAGTCTGGATGATCTTCAGAGAGTGGAAGGGTGGGTAACTCCCAAACCATCACATTTCTATAGAGCCTCAGCTAGATGGGAAGAACACAGTACCCTGCACACTAAGAAAGTCAGCTCACAAACATACCAAAGGCTGAAATAATGTAGTGGGGCATTCCAAACTCCCTTCCCTCTCCCCTGTCAGTGGAGGTTTGAATGGGGGAAGAAAGAGCAAAACTACTTTCCCCCCCACACCTTGTAAGCTTGAACAGGGAATGGCAAAAGGTGCCCTTTTCCCACACCTGCACTGGCTTTTGGGAGAGCCCATACTAGAATCTGGGATTATGATTGGCTGGATTCTTCACACCCAGTATATATTGGCACTGGACACATTGTCCAGGAAAGAACTTAAATAGAGCAAGGAAAAAGCACACGCAGCTTGCTGTCACGCAGTTCCGCAGCTCTCGCCAAGTCTACAAGTCCAGCAAGCCCATTAGGTCTACTCAAGAAAGCTGGCTCTCCTTGGACCCAGTGCATCCTGGCTTCCTGCTCGCTACCCTGAGCTGGAAGAACCCTGCCTCTGCCATAAACTGCTGCTGCTTGCAGAAACACAACAGCAGTGTGGCTTTTCCCTGCACTGCTAAGGCAGTGCCACTCCACAAGATCTGCCTCGTGGAAGCTGTGTCTGCAGACACTTTTGACTTTGGATGGTTTTATGTGCATTGGACTAAATCCGTGTGGATTATTACTTGCAGTTCCAGAGGCTCCAAAGTCCTACTCCGCCTTCGTGAGTAAATCAGCCTTTCCCTAGGCTCTCTGGTCTGCTTCCTGATTTTATAAGTGGGGTAAAGCAATCTTGTGGCTTAGCCTGTTCCATTTTCTGACCTTCCCAAATTATCAAAATTGCCCACAAGCATCATTGTGGAAATTCCCAACCAAATAGAACCTGTAAATAAAATTTAACTAGTTTTGTACACAGTTTTGGGGTGGAGTTTTCAGGAAAAAAAAAAATTTAATAATTCCTGCCTCATTAAATTAATTCTCAACCAAATCAAATATCCAATTCTCACTCTCTCTTCTGTTACCAATGAGAGACACTCATCATAGTCTAATATAGATCTGTCTCCCTAACTCCTTCACTCTGGGAGATGACAACAGCAGCACGAAGAACATTAGTGGGAAAACACTCTCACCTTTATTAGGAATAGCCTTGACTTACTCTTACCAGTACTCCAAAATAAGTAAGCTCCCCAAACTTCACATGATTTGTGCCAGAGAAAAAATGAAATTATACTTCATAGCTTTGGCTATTGACGTATGACTACAAAAGAACTTCTCCCATACAGAAGATGGTTTGGATAACACTGGAGGGACAACATGCGCCCCTCTGCACTGTGTGGATTCCAACTTCCTTGTCTAGTCCAGTGTTATTTAAAAAAGTACATGGTTTTAATATCTTAAAATCTACTATATAACCATAGCTGGGAACTTACTTGGTTTTCAAAGTAGTGGTTATTTTGTGGAGGGAAATAATCTGAAAACTTTATCATGGGACACATATGTCACAACATCTCTAAAGCAAGTATTTAATGCATTCTGCAGAGAGGTAAATTTTGGAACAGAAATGACCACAAACACTAAATCACTATCAAAAATTCATGATACTTCTGTGCTAGTAGTAAGTGGAAAAGGTATAGTACTGATGCTGTAGCACATTTTCCACTGTTTCACACATTTCCTCCCCTGCTCAGTAGCCAAAACCAAACTGTTTAGGTGACAGAAGAGCTCAGTCAGGAGACTCAGCAAGATATCTTAAGTACTTTTTTGTTGTTGTTACCATACAGTGCTAACACTGAACTCTGTGTTGTCATGGAAATCCTCTCATTCCCCAAGATGTTTAAAGTAAACAGCCATCGCTCTGCCTTTCCTCACTTTTCATGAATGACAGCTTAAGAACCACAGCCACCACTTATCCACAGGTAGTTTTGGTGATTTAGGGAGTATTTCTCATATTTTTTCACTTAAGTCTGGAATAAGGTCAAGGCATTCCTCACTAATGATTGGACTTCTTTCTCTTAATTTCTCTTCTGTGCCAGGTGCAGAGTTGCCCATTCAATGGTATTTACAGATAGAAAGCTATCAGTTTGAAATCTCAAACCTTTTAGAACTATACAAAAGTCTGCATTTAAAACTCTTTTAGGTGGTACCTGGTACCTTACACTCCTCTGCTTCTGGTGGTGGAGAGGGGGAGAAATGAATCATCCTTGCATAAATTAGTAGTATCAGTTTCTTACAGAAATGTTGTTAATGCTAGTCTTGAATTTTCAGACAACATGAAAACCACTGAAAATCACCAAGAAAAACATCACTTAAGTAAATGGGAGCAACCATCATAGAATCATAGAATGGTAAGGTTGGAAGGGACCTCGAGGATCAGCTAGTTTCAACCCCCTGCCATAGGCAAGGACACCTCCCACTAGTACAGTACTCCCCATGGGGTCTGAGAAGAGCAAAGGGGGAGAAAACCAATCTTCACTTCAGAGTGTCCACTAAGACAGACAGCAACGCAGATAACACTGTGAGTCATCCTTTCTTTGGGCACACCTCCATCAGCATTGTCTAAGATGCTTTAAATTCTGCCTGGAATAGGTTACATCATTTTAATTTTGT
>VWZE01024612.1:476100-545662 GCA_013396675.1 Eubucco bourcierii
CCCCCCCCCCCCCCCCCCCCCCCCCGTGTTCTTACTGTTTTTAAACTGAGATCTTAGGATTTTCTGTTGATGTAAACAGGTTTCTTCCTGTGCCAAAGTACCACGTTGCCATCAGTCTCAGTTTCATTTCACTGCTTTCAGAGGAGTAAATCAGAGGATTTATGTACCAGGTCAGTGAAACATTTTGTCACCCTAAGTTCAACAAAAATCTGCAACAATTCAGTTGCTTCATTAGTCAGGTTCTTTGTTGTCACCTGAATTTGAGCTGTCAGAGTCCTCTCTGCTAAACATGGCTGACTGCCCCTCTGAGCATGTTCATGCCTGCCACTGTTTGTTTCCTGAAATAGTCCATGCAAATTCAGGTGGAAAGGGTAGCCACCATCTTAATGCATCCACAGCTTTACCTGATCCTCTATTCTTCAAACTTCACAAATACAAACTTGAAACACTTCAGATACAAAACTGTTCTTTTTGCTGCGTTTTACTGTCAATTCAAGTCACAAAAACACATCACTCAATGGCTAAAATGCCATTTCAGCCTGTAGCAACCACCTCAGTTACTTTTGACCTAGGGAGTTACTCCATCAGGCTGAAATACATGGCAGTGGACTTCAAAAAGAGATGGAAATTTCAACTGTTTAAATATCCACTAGGAAAAGGAAAAAAAAAGAAGAAAATAAAACAAGAAAAAAAGTACATAAGTTACCCAGTATGAAAGTGATGCAAGTTATCTAATGACACAGAAGAGGGTCATTCTCAGCAGTCCTCCAGTGCTCTTCTCACTCGTCCTCTAATATTTGGCCACAACAACCCCATGCAGCACTACAGGCTAGGGACAGAGTGGTTGGAGAGTAGCCAGGAAGAGAGGGACCTGGGGGTACTGGTTGACAGCCAACTGAACATGAGCCAGCAGTGTGCCCAGGTAGTCAAGAAGGTAAATGGCATCCTGGCCTGTGTCAGGAATAGTGTGGCCAGCAGGACCAGGGAAATCCTTCTGCCCCTGTACTCAGCACTGGTTAGGCCACACCTTGAGTACTGTGTCCAGTTCTGGACCCCTCAATTTAAGAAAGATGTTGAGGTGTTTGAATGCGTCCAGCAAACAGTAACAAGGCTGGTGAGGGGTCTGGAACACAGCCCTACTAGGGGAGGCTGAGGGAGATGGAGTTGTTCAGCCTGGAGAAGAGGAGACTCAGGGCAGACCTCATTGCTGCCTACAACTGCCTGAAAGGAGGTTGTAGCCACGTGGGGGTTGGTCTCTTCTCCCAGGCACCCAGTGACAGAGCAAGGGGACACAGTCTCAAACTGCACCAGGGCAGGTTTAGGCTGGATGCTAGGAAGAAGTTCTACACAGGAAGAGTGATCTGCATTGGAATGGGCTGCCTGGGGAGGTGGTGGAGTCACCATCCCTGGAGGTGTTTTATAAGGAGGCTGGATGAGGCACTTAGTGTCATGGTTTCGTTAATTAGAGGGGTTAGGTGATAGGTTGGACTGGATGATCCTAGAGTGCTTTTAACCTTGTGGGAAAAGATACAGAAGTATCTAATGGCAAGTCTAAATTCAAACTAAAAAGCAGAATTCTAACCTGGTTAATTTTGTGATTCAGCAGATACTGATAGCAATGCCTGTGGGCTGCTTGACTCAAGAATGAGAAGGACCACTTTACTAGTTCATTAAACAGAACGTGTCATTAGTAACTGTAACTAGACAAAGAAATGGAAATAAACGCTTCAGTCAATAAAATAAAAGATCTAGTAGTCTAGGCTATTGTCAAACACAGAGGTGCCTATCGTCTCCAAAACACCTGTTTCCATTCAAGGTTTAATACAGCATAAAGGCGGTAAAAAAACTGAAAAGTGTAAGGAATGGAATGGTATCCTCATTTGTTTCCAAATTATAATCTTAAAAAAAAAAAAAAAAGAAAGAAAGAAAAAGAAAAAGAAAGTGTGTTCAGAAACAACACACTTGAGTACATTATACACCAAAATCAATTTTACTTCTGGGTTCTCAGAATGGAGTGTTTCAATTTTCATACTCCATGCAAGAGCCTTAGACTCTTCAGATGGGAATGTCTTTTGCTGAAGACTTCAAATCAGCATTGTAGTTGTGTTTCATGGATGAATTTTGGTTGATGTGTTACTGCAATCAGTAAAGTTAAAACATTCTGTCAAGCTCTCTAGTAGAGAGAAGATACAAGAGAGAACTAAGGGGAAAGAAGAAAGCAGACACAAACATCCTTTAAAAACCCACAATATGTCATGAAATTTTTTATTACCTTTTTTTTTTTTTAAGGATATGTATTGAGAAATAAAGAAAAGGCAGACACTTGGGAATGGCTTGGCCAGTAAATCACATCTCATCATTCCATATGCTCCTGAATTTATGGATTAAAGCATGTGGGAAACCAAGAAGTAATATTTCCTGTATCTTACAAACCGCACTCTGGATTCAGGATCCTAAGCAGTACATAAGACAAATAAAACAGATTGCCTTCAGTTCTGAAACGCCGCAGTCCAAGTTATACTCCTAATGAAAATATGACAGCATAATTAACTCTAGTCAGTAGAGTTTTTACAAGAAACAGGTCCAGTTAAGCACCCTTGCTGCTGTTTTCTAACAGACCCTTAAGTTTGATGGGCAAAAGACATCCACAGTCCCAGGATAGATGTCCATACAGCACCCAGATGCACACAGCTAGCAATCTTGACTTTTAAAAAGCACTTACACAAAAATCAATGCAACTGATGCTAAATCGATTAAAAAGCAGCCGACAGCAAGTTCATGCACATGAACGAAATTCCCTCTAATCATAAATGGGATTCGTCATTCAGTATCAGTTTTTTTAATGGGGTCTACAGGGATCTTGTTTCTAACACAGAACTGCTCCATATCTTTAATGATCTGAAAATAAACACCAATCAATTTTTGGTAACGGTTAGAGTAGGGTGAAAATTGGAGAAAGGAGTATAAACACAACTGTGGATGTGTCAATTAAGTCATCTTGAGTCACCCGATAAAGCAGGGATATTCTGAATTACATTGAACTCACACAGCCAGCCAAAAAAAATCTCAGATGCACGAGCAAAGACTAAAGAAAAATGGACAAGTATGTATAGCAGAGGTGAAGCAGTTGGAGGAGCACCATGCTCTCTACATGCTCTCTCTGTCCGTCAGGGAGAAATACTGACAGTCTGGAGCAGACTGAATTCAAGAGAGTGCTACAAAATTTATCTGAGATTGAGGAAATGAAACCATACTGAAAGATTTTCTTACTTACCCAAGAGAGCTGAGAAGTGACATATTAACAACACTGAAGTTACAGAGAAAAGGGGGTTTCGGTCCTAAAGAATGCTTTTAGCCTAGTGGGAAAAGATACAGAGGTATCTAATGGCAAGTCAGAATTCACTTCTGAAAAGCTGTATATAACATATGGCAACCTTCTCCTGGGTAAGAAAATTTTTTGCTGGGAAATCTCATCAGGTGCAATGCAAGTCTTTCAGGTGAATTAAATGCTTATTATTTTGAGTAACAGTACACTTCTTGTAACTACAACTGTCCAAAGATCTGTGATAAGCAAGATTCACAGAGAAGTGCACAGTGTTTTACTAGTGTTTCTGGGACATGCATGCTTCTGGGCACAACTCCCTTTTCCAGGTGCAAGGTAAAGCTGTAGAGCAGAGCAGTATCCAGAGGAACAATTACGAAAATGGAGATGGTGATGGTGAAACAGCAATGAATGCTGAAAGGCAGTCCTTACTGGCCTTGGTGTGACCCCTCTGTGCTCCACACCTTCCTCTGCAATTCCAACACCAGCTTCCCTTGCTCCCCTGCATGTTGAGGCCAGCACCATGGCTTCAAGGCTTTCTGCAATATCAGCACTGTGCAACTCCTTCAGTAACTGTACTTAATTCATTGACTCTCCAAGATCAGCAAAAGATGGGCACTGCAGCCAAGACCAATGAGGCCAAATAAATTTTGAGTTTCCAGGCCAAGTCACAGAGTTATGACAAGTCAAAAAAAATTTATTTTTTTTTTAATGTGGAAAGCATTTGCTAAGTATTTTTCATTCTTCAGACTTTTGCAAAACCCTTTGTAGGATTTGCTTCAAACAAGGCTCCTGCCAGTGCAAGTACCCACGTGAAATTTCATGAAGATTTTGTGATGATGCTATTTGAAAGTACATTTGAAAAGTGAATTCACAGCAAGAGGTCAGCTTCAAACCCATTTATGGAAAAAAGCTGGATATGCCTGAAACAGACCATGGTGAAGGGGCTCCAGACCTAGTGAAAAAACAATTGTCAGGGTACATGTGAATGGAGAGGAAATCAGTTCATAAGAGCAATACTATCTTCTGTCTCTGATAACAGCCACCCTGGCAGGAGGGAACAGCCTCGCTTGCATGGGACATTGCACAGATCCAAAAAGGCTACACCAGCAAGCACCTGAGAGCCAGTAACCTCTTTATAGCCATTAACATCATGGTCACCACATGAGTGTTCAGCTATACAGAGTCTGAACAACTACAGTCCTGCATTAATGACTGTGTTTGCTTAACCTGACTGCCAGGTATCAAAGCAGATCTGGAGCCTTCTGCGTTTCCACGCATGCACTTCACATTGCTGTCCTGTTGTCTGGGGAAATAAGTTAGAAAGGGTCCATGAAGCTACTCTAGCCATAATATGTGTATGTACACAGACCCATGAGGAGATACCACGTACACAGATTGTAGAACTTGAGAACTTGTAAAGAGGCACCATCTATTCGAAGCAATGGGAGGTAGCTGGCAGGTGCCTTCCCACTGTGGCTCCACTTCCCCTCCAGCCCATCCACCAACTTGCTCTACAAAGCTCAGCCCAGCTTCCTGTTCCACCAGCCCCCTGGAAAATCCATCCCCAGTTCAAGGGAAAATGGGATCTCAGTGAGCTCTCTGCTGTCCCCCACATGTATCACACAACTCATACACCATAGACAGGGTTGACACCTAGACAAAATGAGTGCTTTGGAGGAGACTCAGCATCTCAGAACACTGGATCCTGGCATGTACTTTAGGTACACTACCTATGTACATTGCATCCCTGACACAGAAGCAAAAAACTGCATTTTTCAGAAGAATAAGAAAAAGCAAATCCCAATAAGTCAGCACTGTAATTGTTCATTAAGGAACTCTCTCAAATTCTGTGCAAGTGATGCCACTTGCTAGTTATTTGCCTAGAAAAATGCTATTACTGCTAGCTGCCAAATATATGCTAACATAAGTTTGGTATAACATTTGTGTGAATGTGCTCCTATACATGAGTTCAGACACTAAGATGCCAATACTTCCTTCAAATAAAAAGGCAGATGTATGGAGCCTGACAGCAAGCTTATTTTGAAAATAGATAAAAAGTCCCCATAGAACAATAAAGCTCAAGAACTGCCGATTCTGCCTACAGAAATTGTGGATGGCCCCTCCCTGGAAGCATACAGTCAGGTTGGACAGGACCCACTAGTGGAAGGTGTCTCTGGTCACATCAGGAGAGTTGGAAATAGGTGATCTTTATGTCCCTCTTCCAAACCAAACCATTCTATGATTCTGTGGTATCAGGCATTATTCCAGTATCTGAACAGGGCCTACAGGAAGGCTGGTGAAGGACTATTCACAAGGTTTTGCAATGACAGGACAAGGGGCAATGGGTTTAAAGTGGCAGAGGGGAGATTTAGACTGGATGTTAGGAGGAAGTTCTTTACAATGAGGGCGGTGAGAGACTGGAACAGGTTGCCCAGGGAGTGCTCCCTCCCTTGAGGTGTTCAAGGTCAGGTTGGATGAGGCCTTGAGTAACCTGTACTAGTGGGAGGTGTCCCTGCCTATGGCAGGGGGTTGGAACTAGATGATTCTTGAGGTCCCTTCCAACCTTACCATTCTACGATTCTGATTTCACAAAAATGTAAGAAAAAGCAAGTAGAATTTCTTGCAAAATTGCCATTCACACAGTATAACAACATAAAATTACAAATAACCTAGTATGCAGTATATACAGAAGTTATTATTAGGGGAAATCAGATTTCTTTTCTATTATTAATTTGTAAAATTTTGAAAATAATTTGAAAAGAAACAAGACTTTGTTCAGAAAAATACCTCCCAAGTAGAAGTTTTTCTAAAAAGCATTGCTTAGAAAAAGTCTGGAAGAGAGATGATCTCTGACAATGATTGGCAAGGTGGGCTAGGACAGTGCCAGCCTTCTGTGGGTTGCCTCAGCTGCTCCAGCTCTTAGCGCACCATCTTAATGGCAAACCCACTTCCTGAGGTAGTTATATCTAATGTGCTGGAACGGAGGTGCATAAAGGCAAGGTAAACCAGCGCTGCTGCTGAAGAGGATGCTTTGGCCCACCTTGCCACCCACAGTTGCTCTTTCCTCTCCCGTTTGCTCCTGCCAGCATGAATATTTGGATGCTGTGCAGTGAGTTGGATCAGAGAATTAACTCAGATAAAAATGAACCCAAGATGAAATAATGTTC
Organism: Eubucco bourcierii; assembly: GCA_013396675.1. NCBI lineage: Eukaryota > Metazoa > Chordata > Aves > Piciformes > Ramphastidae > Eubucco > Eubucco bourcierii. Next base: position 482,593 of record VWZE01024612.1, read on the forward strand.
ATTTCCCTTTGGTTTTGTTCCCTCATGCAGCTAAGCAAACCCCAGCAGTGTCAGAAGGGGGAAAGAAAAGCGTAGAAAAAGCAGTGAGGGCAACACACATGAGGGGGTGACCTGGACCCCTACCTAGCAGCAGTCTGGCAGAATAAGCATAAGAATATTCAAGCCTCTGAGGCAGAACAAGTTTCAGGTCCTATGCCTCTAAATCCTTAGATGGAAAGAATTCAGGTAGGGAGTTTATTTTTTACATCACTGCCCAAAACTCAGCAAAAACAAACTTCTGAGAGGGGGCATGAGGGTAGGAGGGAAGCTGGTAGGGAGTGGGATGACACCAGCCATCCCTGTGTGTCTAATGCCCACTGGCACAGAAGGCACAGAAGCACATCACCACAGCACAGGGGAGAGCCAGCGGTACATGACAGACACCAGAAATAAGTTTTTTCATCCCAAATGCTTAGTCCACACCTGATCCACCTCACTTGGGTGATGCTGAATTCATTTCAGGACAACACATCTTGTGATGAATACCATCAAAACACAAATGTTACCACTAGATGAGAGTACTGCAACACACTGCACATTCAGTTTTTTTTCCCTCCTCTCTCCTTTGCTTTTCCTCCACGCACCTTTTCCGACCATCTCCTTTGTGTGACACAATGTTTTGGTTTGTCGGCTTTTAGGTGTCAAAGTATATTGACACTTTGACAAACAAGACTCTCCCGTAAGCTGGCAAGCATGACTTCCCTGCAGAAATTATAACTCTGCAACCTCTGCCACCTATGGCTGATGTCTGACTCCAAAATGAAACATTACGGCAAGCCTTGAAAAATTAATCTTTCCATTTATGCTCCTTCTTAAAATAACTGGAGACCATTTGCTAGCTATTAGGGAAACACGCTAAAATCTGTATCTCTTCTTCTTTGATTGCTCAAAACTAATATTTCTTGCTTCTTAAAACCTTTGCATATAAACTCTCCAACATTTGTAACCCACAATGTTTGTACTATCTGTAAAGAATGGGCAGTGATAAAGCACCAACACAATTGGGATAGAATCCGAGAGGTGTATTTTCATAACCAATTTCCGCACAGCAGAAAATACAGCTTCATGCCTTTGTGTTTGCCACTAAGATATGCCAGCTGCTGCCAGGTGTGCAGACCGATGAGGATTACAGTACCAGAATGGAGGCTTGTTATAAACATACTAATTAGTACTGTGAAGATGGCAAATGCAGCACTTTAGCCAGTGTCAGTACTAGGTTGCAAAAGTCAGAGAGCTGCTTCTGCAGAGTCTGTAATTAATATTATTGCTTATGATGGTCAAATCAGTGAAGTAGAAAAGATTATTTTTTTTCACTGGATCACTGAATATTTGCCAGAAGAATCACATTAAAATCCAAGTAGTTAAGTTCACAATTTACAGCCATGAAGTCTGATCCTAGTTTATAAACCAACACAATATAAACCAGTAGCATTATATCAAATGGGCTATTTCATATTCAAAAATCTTTTTCGCTAACACAAGCGTTTTTGCAAAACTCAGTAACTGCTTTTCTCCAGTAACTTAGAGTCACTCTAATGAGAGGAATTTGTGATTAAAGTTCAGAAAAATCTGAATGTTAAGTACTGGGTACAAACCAGTAAGCATCTACATTAATGCAGAAACACTTTCTGATTCCGTAGTATGTAAAGAAGCCTTTTGTGCATTTGTTTCTCCTACAGGAGACAGCAGAAAAGAAGGAATTAAATAGCTAGACTCCAAAGGGTCAGATTTTGTATGAGATACTAAACTGCCAGTTTGGAGATTCTAAAAGTGCATTTTAAAAAAGTTTTCCAAGCACAAATACAGGCTGGGTGGTACACGGTTGGAGAGCAGCCTGAGGAAAAGGACCTGTGAGTCTGGGTTGATGAAAAGCTCAACATGAGCCTGCAGTGTGCACATGCAGCCCAGACAGACAGCTGTGTCCTGGGCTGCATCAAGAGCAGTGTGGCCAGCAGGGCAAGGGAGGGGATTCTGCCCCTTTACTCTGCTCTTGTCAGACCCCATCTGGAGTACTGTGTGCAGTTCTGGAGCCCCCAGCACAGGAAGGACATGGAAGTGTTGGAGTGAGTCCAGAGGAGGGCCACAAAGATGACCAGAGGGTTGAAGCAGCTCTCCTATCAGCAAAGGCTACAAGAGTTGGGGCTCTTCAATCAGGAGAAGAGAAGGCTTCAAGGAGACCTTGTAGTAGCCTTCCAGTATCTGAAGGGGGACTAAAGGAAGGTTGGGGAAGGACTATTTACAAGGTCTTGTAATGACAGGACAAGAGGCAATGGGTTTAAACTGGCAGAGGGGAGATTTAGACTTGATGTTAGGAAGAAGTTCTTTACAGTGAGGGTGGTGAGGCACTGGAACAGGTTGCCCAGGGAGGTTGTGGTTGCTCCTTCCCTTGAGGTGTTGAAGGCCAGGCTGGACAAGGTTTTAAGTGACCTGTACTAGTGGGAGGTGTCCCTGCCTATGGCAGGAGGTTGGAACTAGATGATCCTTGAGGTCCCTTCCAACCTTACCATTCTATGATTCTATTTTTAAGCCGCTGTATTTACATTAAAACGAAAAGGCAACGACACAGCAACATCAAAACACAAAATCTTTTTCATTTTGATATCATATCTAAAAAAACCCAACCAAAAACCTAAAAGAAAAAAAAAAACAGCCACCAAAAAACAAACTAAAAAAAAAACCAACCCACACACACATTACTCTTCTTTAACCTACTTTCAGACCGGTTTACAATAAAATACAGATAAATAATGCAGAGGCCCTCATGCAAATAGGGAGTCACAAACTAATCTGAACCCAGGGTGAAATTCAGAGAATTGAGAGTATCTTTTGCTTTCAGCTGTAATTAGCTGCTCCACATTTATGATCTGCAGAGAACCTGGCCTATATTTTCCGAGACAAGTTTGTGCTGTTAATAAAATGCCTTTTTTTTTATTCATTCTTTTTTGTTTTTTCATTCAGTCTCTTTGATCGGTCTAATAGTTTTGAGATAAAAATACTACAGGGGAAACCCCCCCTGCCCATACCAACAAAATGTCCTCAGGGAAAGAAAGACAGATCATTAACTTGCCCAATAACTGCATTAACCTTTCCCCAAAGAACTTTTTCTCTGAAACTGAAAACCTGCCCAATGTGTCAAAATATTAGGATGTGTCTTCCATAACATCATCTCATGCCCTTCTGTTGTAAAAGAGGCAGCAATTACTGCAAAACACCAGTTTAAGGCAGAGACAACAGTATGATGATCTAGTTAGGGAATTTCCTCATAGGTTCTCGTGGTAAAAAAGAACTTCTAAACACTGCTATCCAGTGTCTTTTCAAAGTCAGGAATAACAAATACTAATTATCTTCCGTGGACCTCCTTCATGGCTGCCTCTGTAAACTGACATTCAGGAACCTTGAGGATTAATTACAAGCAATGAAGCTCACTTCTACATCACACAGTTAAACGCAACTCCCTGCAAATGAGTTTGACCTTTCCTGCACTGCGTGCTTTGGAATTTCTTACCCAGAAAGGGGATTACCTGCAGCCAGTATCTTCATATGACAACTAGTATCACGAATGAGCCATGCTAAGAATACCACTCAACGTTCAAGCTTTAAAAACAAAAGAAGTATTTGACAGAAAACTGTTTTAGTAGATGACACTGTGGGAGCCACTGACAATTAAACAGGCTCCCTGTGGAAAACACTTGACGACATTTGGGCAGTCTTGTGAATACATGTGGAAGATCTATCTCCTCAAACACATCTCAGTACTGAGAGACCTGGGCTGTGAAGCTTGAAGTTACCTCAAAATCAGAGCATTACAGTGTCAAGATTACTGCAAGAATGAGCTAGAGAGACAATATGCTATTGACAAACTGTTCGGCCCCAGTAGCACACTGAGAAATATTCCTATGATCGCAAGTGATGCCATTAAATAGGTGATAGGATGAAACTTTATTATGCATTCCATGTTGAGATTTAAAAAAAAACAACCCAAGATTATATAGCAATGCTTTTCAAAATTACCCTGAATATTTGTATCTAATGTAACAGGACTTTGGTTAATCATGTCAAGCATCTTCTGCACTTTTGCTTGAATCTCAGATGCCAGGAGCTCATAAGTTACATACTCACAGAAGACAAAGGAAAGTCTTCATCAAAAGATCTCCTTAACTTCAGGCATGTTATGGTGTCATTTTTTGAAAAAAAAAAAACAAAACAAAACTAATGGTATGAAAGTAAATTAGAAATTTCTGCTTCCCAAGTTTTTGTATAGATATTCGGATTCAGTAAGTCACATCTGAAAAGTCAAATTTGACATCAGAATTTAATGACCCTGATAGACTTCAGTTCTTGAGCAGGAAGCAGCACACCCTTGCCTTGGACAGAGGGGGATATCACACTCTTTAATGTGCTCACTTCCAAGGTTGGGAATTGCCTGGTTGCTGACAAGTGTTTGCAAGTCGGTTTGCATTTCTGTGGACTTGAGTTGCTGCTTTCAGTCATCACTCCCTGTAGAGAAGAAACAGTTTTGAAATGATAGAAGACTGACAATCTCCACTCTTGCAGAGGAAAGCCACTAAATCTAACATCATTTCTCATCACCTACCCTTTATAGGTCAGATGTGTCCAACTGCAAGTTAAGATTAAAAATGGCTTGCTACTCATCTTAGCACAAACATTAGTGCTGCTCTAATACACAGCACAGGGCTGTAGAGAGGGAGATGAAATAATCAGCTATCTGGCTGGCCTCTGACCTTGTCTTTGAAGTACCTGGGTGTGAGGACAACATTAAAGATGTGTTTAATGATGTCTGCCTGTCTGGGTCACATTTAATAATAATTATAACAATAAACATAAGTAGTCTCCCTTCAAGATCCTTCAGAGGATGCTGACAACAGCTTTGACTAACATTATTCACAGTCAATAAACATCATTTAGACAGCACCTTTCAAAACAACAGCATCTTCTGCTTTGTCTTGCAGCTGCTGGCATGACTTAAGATTCAATGCTCATAGCAATTTTCCATACAACTTTAACTTCATCAATATGATTTGGAGACATTCATATAGATTCCACTGGACCGTTTCAAGTAAGGCCAAGGATAACATATTTGGATCTGTACATTCAACATGCAACTGTTTCCAGTGATTTCCCTAAAGATCTGTTCCCTGGGTACATTTTATTTTTCTTAAATAAAAATATAGCTCCATCATAAATAAAGCAGTAAGATTAAATTGCCATTTTCCTCCTGTGCATCTAAATGCATTTAGTTGCTTGAAAATTAGTAAGATTTCTTGGAAAAAAATCAGTGAGTGTAACAAGAAACTTCTGCACCCCACAATGAACAAAAAGTAGTCCACCACTGAGTCATAAATCAAATTTAGAGAGCAGAAATACTTGTCAACTTCATTTGAGAAAAAAGGTCTGAGGTGTAAGAAAAGCCTAAAGATAATGATTTACATCATATGGAACCTCTCTGCCTGGTTCTCTTTAATCATAGAACTGTTTCAGTTGGAAAAGACCTCTAAGATCATTGAGTCCAACCACTGATCTAACACCACCATGGCCACTAAATCATTTCCCAGTGTGTCACATCTATACATTTCTTGAACACCTCTAGGCATGGTAACTCCAGCAGCCCCCTGGACAAACTATTCCAAAGTCTGACCAGTCCTTCAGTGAAGATTTTTTTCCACCTATCCAATCTAAATCTCCCCTGGCACAACCAGAGGCCATTTCCTCTTGTTCTACCACCTGACACTAGGGAGAAGAGACTGACCCCATCTCGCTATAACCTCCTCCCACGTAGCTGTAGAGAGCAGTGAGGTCTCCCCTCAGTGTGCCCCAAACTTAAACCCCCAGTTCCCTCAGTAGTTCCTTGTAAGACATAACTTCTGTTCCTTTCACCAGCTTTGCTGCTGGTCTTTCTAATTACCTTCATCACTACAGAGCCAGTGGGCATGTTGCTTTGTTCTTTTAACTTCTAGGAGCATTACCCCATTATAATACCACAGTACTGTAAATATCAGTGAGGGCATAGCTAGCCTTCTAAAGAATTAGTTCATCTCACCTGTAATTCTTCTCCTCAAAGTGCCTAATCCTAACCACCCTACTAAGCCACCCACTGACAATAAGAACGGAAAGCCATGCTAGTGGTAAAAGAAAAAGGTCTGATGTCCTAACGCCATCTCAAAAAAACAGAGCCAAGCCTACGACTGCTTCTTGCTGCTGCTGCAAGAGGCAATGCTGCTGGGAGTCAGCTGTAGGTCAGCTACTGCTTCTTCTTCTTCTTAAAATGCACAGCTAGTAAAGGACAGATGCGATTAGAAAAACCTGCACAGATGGTTTTTGCCAGAGAGTCTTCAATAAGTTACATTTAGATTCACTTAAGCTGGGAGTAAAACAGCAACATTATCATTAAAATTAATGAATTTGTGCTTTAGTTTGCTGTAATAGTCATGTTGCTGTAGATCGACGTACCTTCTTCTGTACAGTCTAGCAGACAACAAAAGGTGAATTTCTGTTATTCGGAGCATTTTCTGTCAGGTAAAATTCTTCACCAAATAGGCATGTTTATTACCATGAAGTGCCTATGGTAAAAAAAAACAAAAAACCAAAAAAAACCCCAAACTTCAAATGTTTCCTTGGAGAAAGACTGAAGTTCGAAGAGCAAGCCAGGGTATAACCCTAGTAAGGCCACATTTGGTTCAAACCAGTGACTCCAATCTTCACATAAACAGAACAGCCCAATCTCATTCTTGATGCCAGTCCAGGCAATATAAATAAAATTAAATATTCAGGTAACCTGGTGCTTTGTTCAGCATGGGAAACCTGACTAACTCCTGCATAAAGTCATTCGGCTGAAGCAAAAAAAACTTAAAATCTCATTTTCTAGAGGGAAGCAGCACTGAAGGTATCAGACTCTGCCATTTTTCATTTCTTTCCCACTTTCCAGAGCTGGCAGGTGACAAAGATGGCAATGCAGTCTTCAGAGACTTTTCCTGGCCCCCAGGTCTGGCTGGCTGGGAACAAGGTCTCACTCCTGGCAGCACCCTCCGTAAACTGGGAGGATCTGAGTCTGGAAAGCCTCAAGAACCACTTTCCCATCCTCTGCTAAATCATGCTGACAGTTTACCAGAGGGGCCAGGGGAGTGTTAATCACTCCAAGTGACACCAGACACCACACTGTACATTCACAGCCCTGGGGCTGCCCTTTCCCCTCATCCCCCCGCCGACCTCACAGTTGGACTATATCCAACCCTGAACACGTAGCCTTTATGTAGCTAGGTTATCTAGGGATTTTTCCTTGAATATTTCTTGAATATTTTATATTACTTGAGCACTGTTCACAGTAATTGAATAATCCAATAATTCTCAGCAGTGACATACAGCTTAGTCTTTCTAATTTAAGCATGATGATGCCTCGTAAATGAATTGGGGCAAGCCAAAAAGTAAAGGCGTTTCAGGAGGTAATGAAATCTAAAATGCTTGCTTGCATCAATTTATTAATGTCACCACAGAGTAAAAAAGCAATGCAGCATCAAAGTGAAACATGCTGCATCTGCAGCTTGTCTATCACTTAACAGGCACACACAACAGCGTTAATTAAAGACTGAAAGGCTGTAGTACAGGTTCCTCTTTATCAAGCTTTTCTGCATTATTTTATGTATAAACCAGACTAAGATGCTCTGATAAAAGCTCAGTAGAAAAGTGTCCAAGTAGCGTGCCAAGAACCACACAGACTTGGCTTCTGGACAAAATACAAATCCACAGCTGTGGAAAGGAATACAAAAACGAGGACAGAAAACCAACTTTTGGGATATGGAAAATAGAATAATGTTTTTCACCAGCTGACTGCTTACATGAAATATTTAAAACTTGCTTGCTGCAGCACACCTAGTTGTTGTTCAGGACTAGGACCACACCAGAAGTTGCAGGGCTCCTGACTACTAGCATTGTTCCAGCAAAGTAAGGGATTACAAGAACCTCTGAAGTCACCCCAATTTAACTGCTAACCTTTGGGTAGGAAAACCTCTGCTATGAAAAACCTCAGAGGGGTTGTCACAGACTTATGCAACAACTTCTACTACAAAGAAGCAGGAAGTTATTTTGACACTGAGACAGGTTTTTGAGAAAAATGCATATAAAGTACCTCTTCACAAAGCAAAGTAGCATATCTCTGTACCAGTGGGCTAGCTAGTTGATAACAATTTTTTTCTGATGACATACTGTGAAGACAGCTTTGTCGTGAGTCTAACACTCCCTACTCTAGTCTGCACTGTCCTGAAGAATTTTTACAGCATTGTACTGTTACAGTACATCATTTCCAGGAATTTATATACATTTACTTAAGAGTTATACAAGAGCACTGTATGTTGATCAAATGACAGTACCATGCATGAGCAACAGAACATCTGAATTTTTACTTTAGTATGGTTTGAGAACTGCTATTTTAACCTACAGAGAAAAGCTGGAAGACAGAATGACATCATAAGCCTTTCCCTTAAAAGTGCTGAACTGCAAGAGTGGTACTAGGTTGACATATGTAGGTACTACATATGGCAGGTATTTGTATACATGTATGTGCATCTAGGCAGACATATTTCTCAGCTTTCTCTTAAAAGACTAGAATAAACCACCACCACTACCACCGCAACCAACAAAACCAAAAAACCACAAACAGAGAAAAAAATGCCACCATAACAACAGAAAAAAAACCAAATAAAAGCCAACCATCTGAACAGAGCTCTACTGACTCTGGCATACTCTCCTCCCTACCCCCACCCCACCCAAGAAAAGGGCAACGTCCCTTTTGTGCCAAGCAGTGCTTTATTGGAATGAAAGACTGATTCAGCTTACTACTTTCTCTTTTCCTTTTCTATTCAGTTTAGATCAATATAAATAATTTTGAAAAGTGAGACAGTTCACAACTAGCTTTATTTTATGCTGAGCTGCAGCTTTTGATAACTAAAATACTGGACCAAACCAATTTACTCAGTTTTACGTCTAAATTGCTGAATGGCCATTCTGAACTAGATCTTTTATCTCAAGTGAAAAATTCCCCACAGCAGAGACTCTGGCTAGCCTGTTTCCTGGGGTTCATCTCTCCTGTTTCCTGAAATGCCCTTTTCACCAACTCTTCTTCTTGGTAGAGTTCTGCTGTGACTTCCCAGGGAACACGCCAGTCTCAGGAACTCTAATTCCATCTATCCACAAATGTAACTCAATTTCCCCTATATTCTAGCTGAAGATACAAAATCCATCTCATAACATGACTGAAAAATAATTATACCACATCTTACTGCATACAGGGTTCATGCACCTTGTATCACAATGACTCAAGAAACATTTACCCTATCATTGAGTTTCATTAACATATACCAACTAAACAGGCAACAAATAGCAAAAAGCCAGTAAGTTGAAATTAAATGACAGCAATTAATTAACTATCCTACTCATCATAGTACCTGAAGCTGCCTACTGCAAACCAAGAGCCAGGAACCTCACACAAGGAACCACAAATGCAACCTTTGGTCACGCAGTGTAAGAACCCGGAACAACAACCAAACAAAACCCAAACAACCAAACAAAACAGTAGTCATAGATGGACAGCTATTCAGATAGCAAAGACTTTACCAGTAGATCCTTTTTTGTTCCTTGAGTGGAATTACAAAGGTGGCAGCCATCCTGCTCAGTCTCCAAAGTCCTCAGAAAAGGGTTAGGAGGGCAGAAACTTATGTATCTTGATACATAAATAATAACATTGTTGAATCTTACAAATCATTACCAGCCCAAAAGGTATCATTGAGCCCCTGGTAAATATAACTGTCGTGGTAGTCCTAAGCAGGCCAAATTAGGCTTGTACATGTCCTGGCTTGCCCAGGCGTGTTTTTCTGCTCTCCCTCCTTCTGTTTTGGGGAGAGCAACCACGGGAAAAAGGACAAAGAAGCTGGAGCCACTGGGTCTGGTGTCTGTGGCCTGCCCAGCAACTGTGGTAAACAAGGTGCACACAGTTGCCTTGTTCGAGGCTGTGTTCTGCCCAAAAAAGGGTAAAGTAAGCCTTTGGTTTCACTCAGTATGGTCAGATCTTGGATAACTGTCATTTGATTGGCTATCCTGTGGCCAAAGGCCCATTAGTCTCGGGATGTATTGGATAAAAGTAGATCAGCAGGGAGCATTGCGTGCGCTTTGCCATTGCATCCGTGCCTGCTGCCTTATTGATCCTGAGTTGAGGCTCTGATCCCTGTCACGCGTTCGGCCTGCACAGCTGGAGTGACACCGTGCCCAGACTGCACACCGCAAGACATCCTGAAAGGCACCTGAAAGCCTTCTGCCCAGACGGAAGCCTTGCAGGTATCACAAATCGTCCAGAAAGCCAGGAACAGGTCAGAGATCGTCTGTCTCCGTTCTCCAGTGCCCAGAAGCCTGGGGAAACTCTAAAGCCTTCTAATGGCTACCGAAAGCAAGCGGTACACTGACCGCAAAGCTTTCTCTTCCAGTTTAGTCGAGTTCAATTTAATAGTTATTTTTAGATCTTATTATAACCTGTATATAGTTTTCATAATGATGCAAGAACCTGTTACTATGATTATTTTGGTGATCGGGGTGCTGTGAGTTCTGAATATTTAATATTAATAAATTCTATTAATATTTTTTAATATCATCTCACAGTAATTAATTACCCCTTCTACAACAATAACAACCAACAAAAGGCACGTGTCCTGAAATTCTCAGTTAACTGGAGTCAAACCTTTATAAGGACAGAGCAAAACACAGGCTTTGTTCCTAACTCTGCAACGTGCTAATAACTACAATGACTGGAGCACTGAGCATTTCAACTTTAACAAGAGCTTCCAAGTGGAAGCTCAAAATTAATGGCTTTTTTTTTAAAATGGCAAAATTGTACATAAAATCTGTTCACACCATTCTGGATTGAAAGAGATACTGCCCGAAAGACAACGTCTACTCTTATTACTAACATAATTTAAAGAGCAAGCAGAGAAAACACCAGAACCAACAACCATTCTGGGTCTTCACTGATTCTGGATGCAAGTCATGTGTCTCATATCATGCACCTCCCCCTCCCACATGTGACAAGGACAGGTCTGGTGCCATGTACACTCACCTCTGGGAACCCAGGGAAGATAGAGGATTTTGCAACTTTTAAATGCAAAATCATAAGGTTAAATCACAAGGTTATCTAATACTTCAAGCTCTGACTCTTTCCTCCCACCTTCCTTCAGTTTCTTTTCCTTCAAATTATTTCCCTTAGATTAAATGCCTTTATGTTCCCTAGGTCACATCTGTGCTGGTGTGAGGCTAATTGGAATATTTTAATGAGAGAAATTAGATCATTGGTTGTAAAAACAAAATAATAATGAAGTCTGTATCATTCACTGGTTTGCTGAGAGAGATAAAAAGCCAAAAAGTAAGCAATTTGTCCCACTGTTCTGGGACGCTGCTTCTATTTGCTTCCTCTTCACTCCACTCTAATCTCTCCACTAACAACTTAAGTTCTGCTGGCTGTTTCTGTTTGACTGTCTGGGAAGGTAGAGGGAGAAAGAGAGCGTAGCTTTGAGCCCCTTCTGGGCAGTTTCTTTGTCCAGGAGTGAGGGTTCGGATTTCTGTATTATTTCTAATTTGTAAATACCTGTAAATATATTTTGTATATATGCTTGTACATTTTGCTTTGCTGTAAATATCACTTTATCTTACTTCCAAGTTGTCTCAGCTGGTCTGGTAAATTTCAATAGTGGTGGGGGGAGGGGAGAAGTTCCTAACCCACCACACCATCTCATTTTATTCTGACAAAAATCAGTCTTCTTCTTCATACGGTGTTGTACAAATACTGATGTGCTTGTGATCACCCCATTCAGCACTTTCTTTCAGTCAGGACATGCAATCTACTTTCAGATTCTCTTTGTCCTATACCAAAATGCACCCAATACCAAAACATGCCCAATATCCAAAGATGCCATAATCTCAGTCGCCTCTCTTACAGCCTACATGCTGCCATTTCTAGTCACCATTCCTGCAAGTATCTTCTCATGCAGGATTTCAGGAAACATTATGTCACTTTATATCTATCTATATTATGTCTAGCCACTTTACAAGTAACAGATCTTCAGTTGGTTAAGGGCCATTCAGTCATAAAACAAAAAGGAACCTCCAGCAATATCAGTATATATGCAAAATGACCAGTTGTCTTTACTGAACAGCTGCTGAGGAAACACAGGATTTCCTTGACTTAAAATAACTGAAGTTTTTCTATCAAGTCAAAACTAGTTTCTGAAAAAGCTCTGTATTTTGGTGTTTCACTGCATTAACCTCAAGAAAATGAACAGAACCAGAATTTTTTTTTTTAAAAAGAAATGTTTTTTGTTTGTTAAGTTCTATGCATGTGGGGGAAAATAAATAAAAAAAACAAAACAAAAAAAACCAACACAAACCAAAACCCTCCTTCTTCCTGGCTGCACAGCCGTTACATTCATCACAATTCATTCCCATCAAAATGGGATCAGGAATATGGCACACCCTGAGAAAGCAGAGCTTCAGCAGCATGCTGCCATCACTTTCACAAGCCTTGCCAGGCTCAGAAAACCCTGGGGAGCTGCTGAGGCCAGACACCTGAACCCTGCTACTTCCACATCATCTCAGGGCTCTGCCAGCACCTCTGTCTTCTGCGAGAGAAGAAATCAGCACAGCTAAAAGTATCTTAAATACAGCACACCAAGTGGTTCACCAAAATATGGTCCACAGGCTGCTTCAAAGAGTGATCTTTCCTCTCCATTTTCAGATATTAAGATTTAAAAAAAAAAAAAAAAAAAATCCAACCTTTTTTTCCAGGACCATTTTGCTATTTAAGTAGGACACCTATCAGGGCAGCCCCTACCATTAACATGAAATCAGAAGAAGTAACACCTGTCACTTCACACTCCCAGTGATGTCCTGTGATCACACATGGAATTCCACTAAAAATACTTCACAGTATGTTCCTTTCCTGGCCAATTCATGAGCCACCAAGAGTACAACCAGGCTATAAACAGAAAATCTCAAAGCTTTGCTAGGATCACCTGCAGTGGTCCAGTGCAGAGGAGGTTCATCTTGCAAAGACTTTTTCCAGATGTATTCTGAAGACAGGAAAATACATTTATACTATCTAATCCTACCATATTTTTATTCCTGGGCTGGTCTGATTACCCACTAATTGCAGGAACAGGAGGGTGGTAAAACCAATGTACATGCTGAGTTCCATCCTCAGACCATCTGCATTGCTCCTTTAAGACCCAGGGCTTGTGAGCTTTTCCGGGAACCCCGTACAATGGTACTTCTGCCTGCCTGGAACTGCCATGACATGGATTTTTGCATTTTATTTTCTGATTATCATTACAAAAGGAAAAACCCACCTGAAGTGTTTGGGAGTTTGCAAGGATGCATAGGGACTTTCTCCTGGCTAGCTGTGTGGTCACAGCTCAGCTGTTGTGTTATTGTTTACAGTAGTATAATCTCTTTCACAGACACATGATACAATAGCACCAACCACTCAAAGATGTGGTAAGAACATCTTAAATGAAGCAAAGAATGCATTTCAGGTGATGAGATGTAAAATGCATACTAACTTACACATCAGCTTTTCATACCCGCTGGCTTACTATGACTGTCACATTTTTGTGGTGTACTGACCACATGAAGATAATTGAGAAAATGTTTCAAAAGGTATTTTTAGAGTACCATTTATCATCCTTGTTAATTCTTAACTTGCTGTTTCAAGCTCCATATACATCCATAAACCTGCTTTCTCTGACTTGATACAAAACGCTATCTAAGGGTCACACAAGCCAAAGTCTTTCCATAGTTCCATTAATTTTTGTGCAGTGATTCAGAGTTTAGTGAGCTGTCAGGTAACTACAGGACACAGCAGAGCAAGAAAAGAGCTGAGAAGGAGAACAGGCTGGGGCTTGGAAAGCCTCCTAGGCAAGAAGACACAGAATAGACTCAGCCTAGGCAGCACAAAGGAGGACTAAGGAGCTGCATTATGAGGAGTTAATTATCTAATGAGCATTCAACACTATTACTGCATAAAAACTAGAGTCCATACAATGAAAAATTATGAGTCAACAGGCCTAAAATAAACCAATATGTTCTTCTGATAGAAAACAATTACAATTGCGAATCTGAATGCAATAGGGTGCGGCACTGGCCAAAAAAGTAGGTGGGTTCAAAAAGAGATGAAAAGTTCCTCAGAGAAAAACTCATAGTTCGGTCACTAATGGATAATACCCAGCCCTGGAAACTCCAAGTTGCTGGCTACCAGCAGCTAGCAGCATACAACACTGCTTTTAAAATGTCCACCATTTTACTCATTCTCTGAGCACCACACGTAGGTCACCATGAGAAACAAGCTACTCAGTGAAAGGTGTTTCTGTAGGAAAACTCCCCCACGGTTTTGTTTTACACTCAACCTGAACTACTCTCAAGGCAGTTATACCAGAAGAAAAGCAACAGTAGAGCCTAGTGCATACATCTAACACATTTGCACTTTAAAAGCAGTACTTTTGCCACATCTGAAATATAATTGCCCTCAATTAATCCAGAATCGCCTTTGGGAAACGTGGCGGGCAAAGAGGCAGAAGAAAAACCCGAAAAACCCGAACGGACTTAACACATGGAGAGCTGGAAGAGACTTCCTTCCTACCTGCTCCTGACGAGGCAGAATCAGCCTTTTTCCATCCCGTTCGGGACAACGGTACTCCTTCCAGCTCCCAATGGATGTCCCAGGGACTGCAAGGAGGACACTGCCTCTGGGCACTTTGAGAGTCACTTCCACCTCAGTCCTCCCCCGGAAACACAGACTTGTCCCACCCAGCCTTCCCTCCAAGCCTGCAGCTGACCTGCCAGTTCAGGTACCCTTGAGGAAGGATAACATTTCCACCAAGGAAAACGTGCCTAGGTTTGCTTTACTTCCTGCAAAACACAACACATGGGGAAGAGCTACACCTGTTTCCCCCCAAGCTTAGGAAAAGCCATGCCCACAGCATCCTGCTCAAGGGCAGGCTTGCAGGCACTACTGGCACCTTTAGTTATTATAAAGTGCCAGGCCCAAGCGGGGAAACACCAACTTCATTCCTCACAGGGAGCGCATAGGTGTCGATGCCAAATCTACAAGTTAATTAAAAACTGTATTTTCTATGGGAAAACAACAAAGCCAGCATAATAGAGCTATAATTATAGCCAGGTTTCCACTGGCAACTTGTTAATTGAATCTTAGTCTGTTTCTTAGAGGAGAGCACGGCTGTTGTCACACCCTCTTTCCCTCCTGCTGCTGCAATTTCTCCAGCAGTATTCCCGCTGAAATGTCAATACGTTTGTGTCCCTGCTCTAAAGGGGGCTCAGCATAATGTGGCATGACATGCACCGTCCTGAAAAGAACCTGCTCTGACGCACAGCAAATCACTACATGTGTAATTACATGCATCATTTTATATAGAGCATCAGAAACGAAAATATGATAAGTCTTGCCTCTTCTCAGCCCTGCTTTGTCACTATGGCAACCAGACACATTCTCTCCCCCTTCCCGATCCTCCTTCCCAAGGGACAAAGAAAACCACTGGAGACTTCATCAATCAGCAGAGATTAAGCACAAATAGTTTGCAAATGCATTCGTTCACAGGCATCTCTTACTTCAGTAATTGCATGCATTGTGTTTGGCTACAAGTGAACTGCTGTAAACAACAGACACCTGCTTTCTGACCAGCACCGTCCCTGCAAAACAAGTCCATCTCCCCTCCTCCGTCACTGCCTCTTTCCACGTTCCCAGGCAAACTACTTCAAGCCAAGTTATTCGGGTTTTATTCCATTTAGACATTATTTTCCTGTTACAATGTACATGGATGAGGAGCAGTGAGCTCAGCGTGACTCCACCCATACTACCAAGTCCTAAATTACTCTGGCAAGCAACAGGCTGAAGCAAATGTCGACATCCTTGCCTGTTTAAAAGCCTGTATCTGGGGATAAACTATAGCAGTCACTTTATCTCCCAATGACCTCCCCAGAAGAGAAAGGGGAATCAGGGAAGGGAGAGAGGTTCCACAGGGTGAAATGAAAACAAATTTAATGAAATTACCTAATTAATACTGATGTCAATACAAGCCTTGCAAAAGTGCAGCAGTCACAATGTCCAGGAAAGCAGTCCTCAAGAGCAGGAGAGGGACAAGGAGCAGGCTGAAGAGCAGAAGCCCTATCAACCCCTCTCCTCATAAAAGTTTCCCCTTTATGCTGAGTGTAATGCTCATGGTATGGTGTATACCTGTGACCCAATTCAATCAGGGGTCCTGGCTGACTCAGAACTGCTAACAGCCTGCAGCCCATGACTAGTCTGTGATTGTGTCCCAGCAAAACCAGGACAGCTCTGTAGACAGTCCATTCACATATGGCGCGTTAAAGGGAAGAGAGGTCTGGGGTTTTATCACCCAGGTACTTACCTGCTAGGAAGCTTTCATAGCAGAGCTACATGTCTTGCAAGCACCACCTTGGCTTGCAGCAGGTGATGGACTAAGGCTAGCACAAGCCCACCCTGGAGGAGAGCTGCCAGGTGCTGCCTCTCCCTCGCTTTCAGTTGTTTATAGATAGTTGGGCTTTGGTGCCTTGCGCCAGGTGTTTGACTTATAGCAACCGAGCAGTATGCTTCTGTTTTGTTGGAAGCACTTGTTAAAATGTTTATTTTAATGCAACCCCCCACCCCCAAAAAAAAAACCACAACCACAAACAAACAAAAAAAACCCACCCCAAAACAAAACAAAAAGCCTGAAACTAAAATTTAAAAAAAAAAACAAACCAAACCCAAAAAACCCCCACATGTCTGCAGTGCCCCCTTCAATGCTAGGTGGCCTCGTGCCCACACCTGCCTACTACAGATAACGTGTAACTGCTGGAGACAAGCACCAAAACCAAGACCCCTGTCCCACAGGCAGCATGTGGGTGACACAATCACCCACCTGTGAAAATCCTCTCCTCTGAATGAATGAAGCTTCTCTCTGCTCTCAAGGCAAATGAAGACAAAGTGCTGCAGAGGCAATGATGACCTCTCATGCCAGCTGTCAGGAGGCCATGTGGAACGTGCCATCGAGGATAAAGACTTACTGGTGCCCTGCACCCTAATGTCCACTTGCCCCAGAAGTCACTAGACATTGTTCTCGCAGATGTACCAGGCACTCTCCCATTTCAGGTCATAATGAGCTGCAGATGTGACAGGCGTTTCGGATTCTGAGACTGCAGCAATGAAACACTCTCTGTAGACGTTTCTGCCTCATTTTTACTGGCTAATTTTTAATAATGACAATTTAACTTCATTGTGAGCTTCATATACTGTAACGGCCTATTCGAAAATCATCCTGAAGGGCTCTGATTGTCTAACAAATCTTGCAAATAGCTTTCCAACATTTCTTGTAAAGCCTATATTCTGAAATTTCAGTGTCACTTTGATAGTTCTCTAAAGGGAAGCAACAAATAATTAGAGGGCACCATACTTTTGAGATACAGAGCCAGTGCTTCAATTAGAAGCATCCTCATCTCACTTTTAAAGGACTTCAAAATCACCATGAAAAAAAAAGCTGGTGTTATTCAGAATATATTTACACACATCAAAGAACAAGTCACAGGCAAAAGCTTAATTAAAGTGAAATTTGGGTTGATCAATTAATTCATACATTTCAGAAGGGAAAAATACCTTATATAACTCCAAGAAACTATAATAAATGTTGGAAAGCTTACACTTTCCAAAATGAGGTTAATATCATATCCTTCAAAGCTGCAGATTTTATTCCATCACAAACCTTCACAGTTTTCCTGTAACCCTTTCACATGGTGATGTAATTAGCTCCAATTTTCTGGTTGATTTTGGCACAGAGATAGAGCTATGTACATGATCCTACTGTGGTTAAGAGTACAGGGAATGTTCTACTAGAAACAACCTGAGTTCCTAACAGAGCTACAGCTCCTCCATATCAAACTTGAGAGCTGGCTCTAAAAGCTGCTTTCCAGCACAGTTTATTTTAAATCAACCATAAATATATATACAGTATTAAATGCTCCTCATTTCAGGGAGGGGTTGCAATAGTATACGCTTTGCAGATGCCTGCAACACAGAAAGAAAGATCCTTGAAAATTATGTCTGGATATCATTGCCTCTCAGCATTCATGAAGGCATATATATTTTACAAAGCACATGCTGAAATGTAGAAGAACATTTTTTGTTCTACAGAATTAAGTAAATTACATCAAATTCTACCTTATTCTACACTAAATAACTCGCAACCCAATTTTACTTAGCTTTTCCTGTTTACCAGTTAAAATAATAACCCTGAGGAAAGGTTTGCAGTGAGATACTTCACTTAATGAATGCATCATCTACTTCATATATTCATGCTTTAAACATGTATCAATTGCATACGTGTTCTGCAAATATATGGAAAATACTCCTGCCCACTATGAAAACCTGAAGGCAAGGTTTTTGGTTTGGTTTTATGTGATTTGTATTTAACATGCATGTAAAAAAAAAAAAATCACAAATGTTTCTGAAAAACATCTTTTGAACTCCTTCCTATTCTATGTGATTCACCCACTCATTACAGAGGAATTAGAACAGAGTAGAATAGAACAGAGTAGAACAGAATAGAATAATTCTGTATTATGAAAAGTTATGGAGTGCCAAGTCTCATGTTAATTAGAATATTTTGGTGCCTTTAAGCAGAGAGAAGCATAGCGACTGAGAAAACGCTAACAATGCAGGAAATTAGTTTTGACTTAAGATTTGGAAGGACAAGCATTCCTCCATAATGCAGATCATCACAACACATTTCCAGCAATAAATAAAACAAATCAAAACCAAAGGGGGAGGGGAAGTAGATCCTACAATCTAGGTCAGAAGAAGAAACAAAAAAATATGAAGCATTCTTGTTTTCTGAGCCTCACAACTGATTGTGTGAAGGTGTCATCTACTGCCATACTTCCTTGTAGGTGACATTAACTGCCTCCACAGCACAGAGACAATGACAGGAGTGTTAAATAAAGAGGGCTCAAGTGACACCTTCGGTGAAGCAGGAGAGATCACATCTGGGTGATAACATATCTGGCTATAGTAAAGACAGCTCACTTCAGGGAGAATTCACTCATGGCACAGCCTGCAAAAAAAAAAAAAATTACTTTTTAAAAAAAAAAAAGGGCCAAAGAGCAAAGCAGGATCCTCAGCAACACTGTGCTCAAGGTAAAGCACACAAATATAGAAAGCATTTACTGCATCTTTTCATTAAATGACCAGAAACAAAAGTGGTTCTTGCACTCCAAATGTTTATGATCTTCTATTTGCAATCTTCATTCTGCTTCTCAGCCACCTGGTTTTCCATTTACAGATGGCTTTGAGATCACAGTTTGTTATTTTATTGAAACATAATTAACAAACATTTCATCCACTTGCATCAACAGAGATCCAAGCCTCTGTCATACAGCAAAAATGCAGAACTTCAGCGGACATAGCTGGTTACTGATTTCTGTTGTCCTCCTAGATATGTCTTATATGTCTTCAATACCTTTTTCTATTCTTCTTGTCTTTGGAATAAGTCCTTTCCCATTGTATCAGGGATGCAACTCCTACTTAAAAGTCACTATCACTTTTCTTGTCTTTGAATAAAAAAGCAAATTAACTTATGAATGCATCTGTTATTTCCTTATCTTTTGTGTTCAATTAACCACTACCACTCTGAGTGACAAAAACTGTCTCTTACCATCTGCCCACTAGAAATCTGCTCCAAGAATGTTTATCATCTTTTACTAATCCCTGTAAGTCAGCATATTTTATTATTCTTAAGGCAGTAGTTTTGCTGCTGCCTTTTTTTTTTTTTTTTTTTTTTTTTTTCCCCCTTNTTCCTGTTGGCTCTACCATGAAGCTCACAGCACCTTATGTGAAGAGAATAACACAACCCCATTGGACATTGTGCCTTACCACTGAAATGCACTCAGGAAAATCAGAGCAAGCATAAATTTGAGACCTTCTCAGAAATGCACAAATAACAACATTCTATTAGAAATGTGATTTCTGTCATCTTGCAACCTCTTTGTAGTTGAAGATGGGTGCTGTGCAAAGCATGAGGACCGAAAGGCAAGACAGTTGTGCTGGCCTCAGTTCTTGCCCACCCTAGTGCTTTTTGTGCCTTCTGGAATCAGCTCACAAGAATAATTCCTGTCAGGCTCACAACAGCTTTCTAGCTTTTCACTTTCCCAAAGCACATGCAAGTACAAGCCAAGGGTGAAACTAGGTATTGGAGGCATGTGTTGGAGGTATGGGCTGACCCATGCCTTCCACTTGCACCCCCAGCATGGCGCCCTGTACCCACTTCCTGCCTGTCAAAGGTGTGTGTGCCCACATTTTCATAGGTCTCAAGCTGGGAGCTGTAATAAGCCCTGTGGTGAGGGCAGTAACCCCTACAAAACTATCTCAAGCTCTGCTCTGAGGCTTGAGACAGGGGCTAACGTGGCACTGAGGTACGAGCATGGTCACTCTTAGTTCGTATCAGATGCTTCCAGCCAAGCACTAAGTGATCCCAGGCTCCACTAATAAGGAGCATCTCTTTGCCCCTTCTGTGAATACAAAAGCAAACTAACTGATGAAGACATCTGTTATTTCCTTATTGTGTATGTTCAATTAATTACTATCACCTAGAGAGAGGTCAGTCATGAGAGCCTTGATCATTTGCAACACTTAATATTTGCTCTGTCTGGTTGTGGTTTGCTTCACCCCAGCCAGATCTTCCTGAGCCAGCTCCTCATCCTGGGGATAAGCCACTGCAGGATGTACTCCCCTGAGGTGTGAAGAAAGTAAGTACAGCTGCCTCCACCACATACAGCTTTATAACATTATCCCAATGGGGTTTGTATGAGCAACTTCTATCTTATGACCTCCTGCCTTATCCCAAGTTATGTAATATGCATCTTCAGCTTTACAAAATAAAATCAGCCCTCCAACAGTTAAAAACACTGAATAGAAAACAACAAAAATTCCCAATAATACCTCAGAGATACTGGACTACCATATGTGTCCCAGAGGAGTCAGGGTTAAGTACTATGCAGAGTGGATGCACCCAGTTTGCACTGAATGGCGCTCACCGGAAGTGATGTGTGTGCAAATGAATCCATGGCACCTGGCCTCATGGCTAAGGGCAAGTCCCTGGCTCTCTTGTACATTAGGTGAGTGGGTCCAGGAGATAAAAGAACCCTTTGTTTAGTTTGCCATTGATACAGACATTTAGTATTTCAAAGTACATTACCCAGGTAGTAACTCCTAACATCCTTTTTCCATACTTCTCAGTGAGCACTGTTCCTTGCTGCTTATCAGGAGTCCTGCAACAACTCCAGACTGAAGTGCCTTTATTTGACCTCTTCAAGTACTCCTTTGTCACCAACACTGAACTTTAACAATACCAACCCTTACAAAGCAACGGTAAAATAATTTTGTCCACAGAGGATGCATTGGGTAGCACAGCAGGTTAGCTTTCAGGTTTTACAAATGCTTGTCTGTGCCTCAGCTCCCTAGGTGTGAAAATAATAAAATAATCCCAATAAAACTGTTCTGCTAACAACACTTTCTTACCCACAAAAATTTCGAGGCTGAAAACACCTTCTGCTTTTACACATTACAATGAGAACCAACCATTTGGTGCTCGTATTCAAATACAAGCTAACTTTGTGAGCCTCACTTCACATACTCAGAGAGTCGTCACCACGTAATCCAACATCAGTGCATCTCCCCTCTTTGGTCCTTCCAACTGTGAAGTGGGTATTCCTACATCCATCATTGTGAGGGAAGAATTAAGACTGGTGAAATATCTCAGGAACCCCGAATGAGATTGAGACCTTTGTGCCAGAACAGTGAGGAACATTAATAACCGCAGCTATATTACCTTCTTGAATACTTCCCACTAGCCTCTGCAGGACTTCCATTCAAATTACATAAGAAAACAAACCTGCATTATTCTACAGAAAATAAAATTCCTTTCATTCTTTTCTCAGTTATTTTTTCAACTGGTATCAGCATAATTAAAAATATTCAAAGTCCAGGATTTGTCTGGCTTTTCTTTCCTCTTTTTTTAATAGGCTCTGTCATCTATTTTCTCAAATTGTAAGAGACCTACAATAACTAAGGATTGCAGCAAGGGGTGGTTCTAAATTTCTTGGTATCAACCTCTGGTGTCTTTTTCAGAATCCTTAAATTTTGTCCTTTTGTAGATAGCAAATTATAGACTGCTATGTTTATTATTCTTTTTCCTGTTTTATTTTTTCCCTCATATCCTGGTTTGTTTTATTTTCATTCTTCTTATAAAAATCTATAAAAGGGCACAACATGCAGAGGTAACTTAATTATGTAATAAATTCTACGATTCCTGAGAAGATTTATCTATAATTTACTAAGTTCATTTCAAAATCACAGAATTTGGATCAGTTCTGTTTCCATCCTGTACAGCATCCACCATCAAAATATTCCTTCCTTCTTGAAAGGGAAAGCTGTTACCATGGTATTCCCATTATTCCTAACACAGAGACTGGGGGAAAAAAATTGTTAAGCTCCCTAGAAAATTCCCTTACTTTCAATGGTAAGCTCTGCAAGGGCAGTTGCAGCAGGACCTGTACTTGAGAGCAAAAGGAGACCAGTCAGTGGCTGGCAGCAGTTTCTCCAGCTGGAGAGACTCCTGCACTCGATACAGTTCCCATCTGTTTCCTTGAATTATGATCATGTTTGGGCAAACACCACAAAAATTTCACTGTAGTGTGGCATGAGAAAAGCTTGCCCATATCATGTCTGCTCATATCTGAATTTTAAATGCTTCATTTCAAATGATCAGCAGGTCCTATTACTCAAAAATGGAAATTTTCAAGTGCAAACAGCTACATTTTCATCTCTTTGCTGTGCTGAGGCCTGGCTGAAATCCACTGTGGAAAAGCGTGGAGAAGCAAGTGCAGAAAGAATTACACTGCAACCTGCAATGGATTATATGGTCCTGCTCTGGCAGGGGGGTTGGACTTGATCTCCAGAGGTCTCTTCCAACCCCTAATATCCTGTGATCCTATGATTAGTGAAAGAAGGTGGGCTTCTGAAAACATGATTCAGGACAAGACCACATCCAGAGAGAGAACCCACTGCCCAGGAAAGGTATGAATGCTGAAGGTCAGGATTTGGGTGGGTGACCACTGGTGGGGCTTGTTTGTTTCTCACTTTGAATGCTGCAATAGCACCAAGGATACAATACAATACGGGGGGCGGGGAATAAAAAATGCTGGATGACATTGCCAGATAGAGCTCTCAGCTACCACACCTGGTTTTAGGGAGAGTACTTCTAAGTCAGAGTTTCTTCTGAGAGCACCTTTTGTGGTGGAACATGGTGGAACCTCTTCAAACGGTCTCCTCTTGAACACCTGGGTCACATTTCCACTTACAGAGTTCTGCCCTGGTTTTCCTTGGCACTCTCAGCACATAAGCATCCTGGAAAAATTGGAAGCTCCCTTTGCTTAAATGTGCTAGCTGAAAACATGGGCTTTGGTCCAGTCAATGGTTTAGGTTTTATTTGATACTCTTCTAGGACCCACAAGGGATACCTGCCCCACGTCTACCCTGATAAGGAACAGTTTTTAGCAGTATCAGCACCACTGTGCCAGGAACATGCTGCCATCCAATATCCCATAGTGACAATAATCAGAGTGAAAAGCCACATGCTCTTCAGGAGAGTAGTACAACCAAGGACCAAGAATGAATGTCTTCTAGTTAGAGTAATTTATTTTGAGGTTTGATGAAAAGCTTTGCTTTGGTTTGAAGCATTTTCTGTCCCTTCTCATAATGAATCAAGTGCAAGTGTGGAATGAATTTTCAAAGTAAGAAGTTAACTTGGTTTTGTTTTGAAAATGCCAAATGGAAACATTTCAAAGAAAAATTATTACTTTTGGTTTATATCTAGCCAACATGATTCAGCAGGTATATTGGGATTCTCTAAAACTGCACTTCTGGAAAATAATAAGCCAGTAGGACAGTAAATTATTGAACAGTTCTAGCCTGGATTTGATTTTGTGCAGTTCTCTCTTTGATGCAGACTTAACTTGAATTATGTGCATTTGTGCTGCCCTCTCAAACTCAGCTGCCACACTGTGAAATGGCAGCATGCATGTGACAGGATAAATGCATGGGATGATTTTATTAGCAGTGCAAACAGACCACAGTGCTAACAATAAGTGAAATTTTGGATGAAGTGTTTGTCAAACAAGCAGTTTCAGAACCATTAGAAGGATTCACAACTTCCACTTGTTGTACAAACAGAAAATAATCTGATTAAATATTTGATAAGTGTTACATTGCAAAGTATTTCAGAGAACCCCAAGTGCTCCATTTCACCATTTTTTTTTTAAAGAGAAGTTTTCTCATCTTTATTTTTGATAGACTCTTCAAGAATTTCACTTAGCTCTTCCCAAATGTGTTGAAAGATCAAGCATCAACACTGACAGCACAGCCAACCGTTGCTAGTTCCATGTGCGATCTGAAGAAGTCTCGTGACTGGAGACTTACCTGATTTTGGCTGTGACATACATGCATGATCTCCTGCCTGGTGGGTAGCATCCTATGCTGGTTTGAGGCTAATGGGAATATTTTAATAGAGAAAATTATATTACAGGCTAAGAAAAGGAGACAATGGTGATGTCGACTTCACTCACAGGCTTCCTGAGATGCTAAAGAAAAGAACTCAAAACATAGGTAAGTCAGTCTCTGGGGCACAGCGTCTCGGGCGGTCTAGCTTCTGCCTTCTCCTCTCTGCCGAGTAATCTCACTAACCACTTTTCTTCTAACTTCCCTGGCCGATCCTCCAAACTCACCTTGCGCTTAAGGCAAACCTTGGGGTAAGGTATAGGGGTGGGGAGAAGGTGGAAGGGTGGTTGGGAGCCCCTCCTGGGGTCTCTGATTTCTGGGAGGGGTATTGTTTTTCTGTATTCCCTTTAACTTGTATATTTCTGTAACTATTCCTGTCTATAGTGTATATATCTGCTTGTACATTGTGCTGAGCTGTAACTATAGCTTCAGTCCTTAACTTCCAGCCGGCTAAGTTCTAGTCTGGGTCATTTTACAAAGTGATCACACATCCCTATGTTGCAGCTTTCTCTGCTCTTGACAAGGAACCAATGGCTATTTCCTTGATTCTATTTTTTTCCTTCCTTCTTGAGAAGTGTAATTGAGCAGCCCCACCACCTCTAGGGGCAGAAAAAAAAATACATGCATCTGACAGAAGTCCACCATGAGCCACTCATTCACCAGCTAGTGACGAAGACAAGTACTCTTATTTTCTGGCTCTCCCCAAGCCATCCTTCCTCTTTCCCTCTCCATCCACTACCACATCCACGCAGAAAAAAAGAAAAAAAAAAAAAGTTCCTACAGCAGAGCTGAAAAAGGAGACATGCATGCTACGGCAAACGGTTAGTGGTCATTTTGAAGTAACGCCTGGAGATATTTATGTGACAGGGAGGTCTGAGTCAGCTGCTGACCTCTACAGAGGCAACAAAAAGGAGAGGAAACCCCAAGAAATGCCAATTGGCTGCTGCATTGAGCACAACAGCTTCCCTGGCTGCCACCACAGGCTGCAGTACCCACCCGCACCAAGTCGTGGACAACAAGCTCTAAATTCCTCTCCTATGTCTATGGCAAATCACACTTCAGTGAATCACTGTTGCAGTCCTCTTCTGTATTACACAGTCAACATCGACTCCAAAACAATCCTAAAAATAACTGAATTACTTCCAGCAGGCAGATGGCTACTAAATCCTTTCTCCATTTTCCTATAACCCATAAAACTTAGGCTTTTACCTTTGATACAGATACTCTGTGATACTATGATATTAGAAGTATTGAGAATACAGCACTTAAAACACTGATATAATTAAATATGCCCTCTGAAGAAAAGCTCAGTGCTGTCACTGAAACTGTGCCAGAGCTCTTACTCAGACATCAAGGGCCGAGCATCACCCAGAAATTAAACATAAGTAAAGCTAAAACTTCTTTGGGTCCTCTTCTACATGGTAAGTAGTCAGATGGATAAACCCTTGGGAGACACAGTTGCCTGGATGTTGCATCTCATCCTCCCAAATCTAAGTTCCACATAGAAGGCTCCAAAATCACTGCAATATCTCTTTGCTCTCCCTGTGTCTATCAGGTGCAGGCAGGCCTGGGGAGATTCACAGAGGTAATCCACAGGTCTAGTGCAGGCAGGAGGGAGTCAGGCTCAAGCATCAGCCTCAGGGGCAGACTGTCCCCAAGCCACGATTCTTTTTTTTTTTTTTTTTTTTTTCCCAGAGGGAGCCAATTGGGTCATTCAGAGGCAGTCTGGAAAGAGAACTGTAAATATGTAGCAGCCAGTCTCTGGTGGCAGGACCCAGGAGCAAAGTAGAGAGGTAAGCTAATAAATAGCAAAGGTTCACCCATTGCTCTATGGAGCTAATCCGTTTTTGGTTTTGTTTTTTTTTCTCTTGTGGAAAAAAACCCAAAACAAACAAACAAGACAAACCAAACCACAAAACAAAACCAAACCAATAAACAACGCCCCACCCCACCCCCAGCCTACTTGTATATCATCACCCTGTGCCTACCAGAGCTTTTCAACCATCTTCTGGCATTCAATAGTATTGTTAAATACCTGAGTAACAACGTAACTTGGACAGTGTGTGCTGGATAATCACTGTATGAGTTCATGGCTGTTTTGAGCTAGATTTATAGCTCAGACATTAAAAACAATTGGGAACAGAGCAACTTAGAAGTGGAAGAGTATTGGGGTCCCTGAGTGGAGAGATGAATATTCCAGAAATAGGCCATAAAATGGCAACAATGGATAAGTTAATGTAATTTCATTGGAGCATCAAAAGCTTATGTCTGGAAGCACAGCTTGTATCTGCTCCTTGCTGCTTCTGCTGTGCCTGCTGCTATCTTCCCCCACTGCTGTTTTGGCTGCTGCTTTGCTGCCGCTTGACCCCATCCCCGTCTTTAAGGTTATTATATTCTGTAGCAGTTTATTCTCCTTATACTGTTATAAATAATTTTTCTTTTTTTTTTACTTTCTAAACTCTGAGTTGTAGTGAATTTACTCTACTGGGGGAGTAATCCACTCTAACCCAACACAGAGTTTCTAAAGACTTACTAAGGGAAAAAAAGTGGGTAAATGCTCAGTCTTCAGAGGGACCCCGGTAGCCTATCACCTGGTTAGGTGGTCAGGACACCACACTGATACTTGCTCAAATAGCTCCATGCCCAGGCTCTCATACAGGACTTTCATCATCAGGGTAGACACATACAGATCCTGGAAATCAATGGGAACCTCTGTTTATAAAGCTGACAGCATGATACTACTTTGTCTTTCCTTCAGCATCTAGGAAACACAGGTCTTTAAGCCATGTACAAGGCAAGCATGCCTGCCCTGAGCCACCTGCAGGCTGAAAAACTAATAGTGAGTTCAGATACATCATGCTAAGTGACAATTAATTGACCCAAAGTTGCAGCAACTCTGAAAGCATCATTGCTGGCTCTATTGTTTTTTAATGTGTCATTGAGAGAAGGTCAGTAGGCTCCTGTAAGAGACATAAGGACTTGCTGAAGCAGATTGCCAGCTCGATAGACAATTAAATTATGATTCCTCAGACTCCAGCTTTATCTTACAGTGGGTGATTTGTGAGCAGAGCACAAAAGAAAGGAACAGACATCTCAACATTTCTCAAAAGCTTTTTTTTTCAAGGGACCTACAAGAAACATCATAAACTGTTTGGAATATGAGAACAGCAGGTACAAAGATAATGTCTCGCCCTTGCCAGATAGCTTTGCTAGGCCCTGTTGATGTATTAATGCCACTGAAATAACCAGCCATAAATCAGAAATGTAGGTCTCACAGGGTAACTAAACACTGTTAAATAGCTGCTGAGTTTGGAAATGAGAAGTCCTACACTAATGAAAAACTGAACAACTTTGCTCTGAAAATGGAGGTAAAAAACACAAGATGTCCTACCCCAATATCCAGATCTTCAAATTCACTTCCAGAGTGCCTGAAGAAAACAAACCATTTGTTTTGCCTCAGAGCACTAAAAGCTGCAACTACCCAAATACCAAAGGCCTAGATTTCCTTTCCCTGTCAGCAACTATTACAATTAAATTATATTGTTTAGAAACAGCAGCAAAATGACTGCATTGCACTTAAAATTAAAAACAAAGAACTCTAAGTATGACACACAAAAAATCAAAGCACAACTCAGTGAGGCTCTTTCAACAACTCCGTATCGAACTGTCTTGCAACTGGGTGTTCTTTACACATGCTGTGAAGCACAGGGACTCTCACCTGTTGTGCACTAACTTTAGGCACTAACGTAGTTTTGTTGTAAGGCAATAACCACTGCTGGCACTCCAGCATCCTGAGGTACTAAACAGAAGAGCCTGAGTAGTAATGTTGGCAGCACTCGAGGTGGAAGTACTGAGGATGTGAAAGGTAGGGTAAATTTGTGCTTTAGGAGGAATGAAACAGCACCTCAACAAAGGAAAAAAGTACTTCTCACATTAGGAAACCATCTAAAATACACAGCAACAGATCTGAAATATTCTTTTTAATCTATTAGAGCATGCAGCATATGGGCCACCAATTTCTGTCTAGGTTTTTGTGGAAGAGCAGACAGATTTGATTATTTTACTTTTAAAAGGCAGTTAACATAATAACACTCTTGCTGAGTTGGAGTGGAATACAAAAAAGTTGTATTTAAAGATGTGCAGGAAGGAAAAAAAAATACAGCAAGCATGAATCCTTAACACCTAATATAGACACAGGATACATGAGAATTCCCCCAAAATCTTCCCCTCGACCAGCCTAAACCACCAAACCCCAGTGCTCATTTTCTCCCCCTACCCCCCAGTTTATCTCCCATTAGGCCAAGTAGCCCTGACCACACAGCTGGAAATTCATTGTGGCCTCGGAGGCTGCAGGCAGGTTACTCCCCCACAGTTACCCAGGTAAGACTCCTTCCAGAGAGCTGAAAGGAAGGGAGAGAAAAGACTGGACTTTGCTGCCCACTTGCAAAGCGATAGCAGAAGCATGAGACTGAGTAACAAAATTACAATTTCCAGGGAGGACCAGGTCTGTCCCCTGGCACAGGGGGGAACCTGAGACCCCCAAACCAGCACGCAGAGCATTTGCAAAACTGGAACTGGAAACTGAAGAATAAGCACTGACATGACAAAAATAACACCCATTTACTGAATGTGGTCCTTTATTAGAGCTTAGCTGTTACACACATATGAGGTTCAAAGGCGTACAAGAAATGTGATTAAATGAGGTGGGCACTCAGACCCACTGGATCAGGCAGAGGGATGGGACCTTAACATTTCTCCATCGCTCCTTCATATAGTCTGCTTCTTTTTATTTCCCTAGGCTCACCCAAGCTGGGGAGCAATCCTTAAGGCAGCAGTCCTCACCTCCATGGTAATACTGAGTGAGGACTTGCTGAGCTGACAGGCAGAGGAGTTCCTCACTTGCCCAGCACAGTCTGCTCCAAGACAGTCACCCTGCTAATTTTCTGTACCCAGGCACAGAAAAGCAAAATAAAGCATGCAGTGTAACAGTCCATCCTTTAATAGGCTAGTTTGATTAATGTATATACTAATATCTATCAAAGGGGGAAAGTATTTCAGAAATACAAAATCTTATTCTAAAACAATTATTAAATCATATTTACTAGATCAAATTAAACAAAACCCAGGCAATTTCTTGGATAATGCACGATATACTGGTTTATTTTGGTTTATTCATAAATCAAGATAATTGTGTTCCAGTGTTTTGCTAGTAAAATATTGCCATCAATATTGTATTTGTTTCTATTAAAACAGTGTTTTATAGAGTACTCCTTACTTTAAAATCATTACAGAAAGATCATTTTATCAGTAAACTCTAATGGACAAATAAACTGGAGACAACACGTTCAGTCCAAGTAGGATTTAGCCTATTATCGTGTTTCAGACTCAGGACACAGAAAATTTAACATTTTAATATTAAACAACAACGTAAGCAAATGCAGTTTACTGCTTTGTTTGTTAGCTAGATTTCCACAAGCAACCATAGGCCTTTGCATTGTAAACCCTTTATTTTGTCTTGAATTTGAAGCAGGAATACAACATGATGTGATAGGGCTACTTTTGTATTATTTGTATCTCACCTGCAGAAAAAAGGAGTCCACCAGCACCCTGTGATAAGCTAACAAAAAAAGGTTTTTCAAAGACCAAGATAGCTGCCTAAGCATCCCAGAGGCTGCAGGCAGGAGAGCAGGCAGATCAGTCCATGCCCAGTAGCTGCTTCCATTGCGGGTATTACCATTTTGTGGAAGTTCAAGCAAGTGCTGGCCTTCCTGGGATGAACTCTTTGCAACAATGCTGGGAAGGATGCGGGGATGACAGGAGGTCCAGCCCCTCATGCAAAGGAACAGAGTGAGACAGGTTACTGTTGTATTGTCCTCACAGAAAGGCTAACAGATACTCAGCTTGTTTCAATAGGTAGGAACAGGAATTTCCTCTACGAGCAGTGCTCAGTGTGTCAGAAAATATCAGACACCAAACACATAGCAAAGCTGGTCTGCAGTACGAGCAATGAAGCTGGTAAAGGCTCTACAGCACAAGTCTCACAAGGAGTGGCTCAGGGAACTGGGACTGAGCTGACAGGAGACCTCTACAGTTACCTGAAAGAAGGCTGTAATGAGATGGGGGTTGGTCTCTTCTCCCTAGTAACAAGTGACAGGAAGAGAGGAAATGGCCTTAAGCTGTGCCATGGGAGGTTAAGGTTGGATATTAGGAAAAAAGGTTGTCAAGCACTAGAACAGGTTGACCAGGGAAGTGACAGATTCACCATACCCTGATGTATTTAAATGACATGTAGATGTGGTGCTTAGGAATGTGGTTTAGTAGTGGGCTTCATAGTTCTAGGTTGACTATTGGTCTCAATAATCTCAAGGGTCTTTTCTCACCTAAATGATTCTGATTCTATTCTCCTTTTTTTTCTAAATCTGTTTAATGGCAAACAACAGCTCCCCTTGACATCTTGGCTTGTCTTTGTATTACTTTTGAAGACACAACAGATGTATTTGCAGGAAAATAATTTACTAATTTAGGCTGAGTGTGGTTTACATCCCTATTGTAGAATAACTCCTGAAATACTGCACCATAAATACACAGACACAGTATCTGACTGGGTGGGAAGTTTGGTACTCACTGAAAAGAATCTGTATTTTCCCGTATGCTAAAATACGATTGGCATGTTAACAATGACAACACATCCCTAGGAGACCTCACAGTGCTTTGTCACACAAAGGAAGTGCACACTTTGATATTTAATAAAGTCATGCTTGCAACCAGCACTTAAGTCAAGGCCTTTACCATACAGTAGTTCTCAGCGAACTTAAAATAGGTGACATGGTCTTAAACCAGAGCAGAATAAGGATCCAAAGAATCCTTCATGGCAATGGAGTTTCAAGCAACTTTTCAACTTGCTATTTGCTAACCAGTCTAAATAGGGCACTGGCAATTATGAACCAGTTTCAATCCTAAAGTTTAAAAAGCAATTGAGACATCTGTTGTAGCCCTGGGGCCAGGCACTTGCATTCTGCCCAGGATGTGCTCCAGAACTGACAATGTTGCAAGTCCAACTCTCCCTCAAGCCAGGCATAATGTTGCTCACTCCAGCAGACTACTGACAGACATGATGGCTAAGGAAAATCTGGACAACTGCAGAAATTGTTTAAATTAAAATTATAAAAAAAAAAAAAAGAAAAGAAAAGAAAAGGAAAGAAAAACCTAGTAACTTGGTAGTGCTGCAAGTAGCATGTTAAAGAAAAAAAAAGTTAGTTAATATTTAACTGCGGAGCAGTCTTTTATGACTATTTTTTATATGAATCTCTACATGCATAGGAGACAAATATCCTAGAGAGAGAGAGAGAGAGAGAGAGAGACAGAGACAGAGACAGAGAAAGACTTAGATGATGGCTGGGCTTCATCCACAAGTTCAAAACCATAGCCATGTATTTGGGACTCTGTGTAGCTGATCCTCCTACACACAGCAGTTCTGCCATGTGCTGTCAGATTTACCAGGCAGGTCAGGAGCAATTCACCCTGCAGATGCAGTGAGTGTGATGTGATGGTGAGCCCACTAGACCAGCAGCCAGTGCCCAGTGGCTATTTGCTGAAGGCTTTTGGATTTCCAGCTGTCCAAGCGGTTGCTCACCCGACATGCTGGGCATCCAGAAACATAGCAGTTTGAAGAAAAAAAACCCAACAACTTTAAAAAGCACAGCAGTAATCAATGGGTAAAGCAATAGTCTACCAAGATACAAGAAGCAGTACAGCTGGCAGACGTGCCCACTCTCCCTGTATCTTTTTAGCAGGCATGTGCAACTGAAACAAAAACTGTGAAATAAAAGATGTCAAAAAGGAAGAAAGCAGAAATTGGACAAATTCTATTAACATGATTGAAAATTAAATGCGTAGGTGCTGTATATGCCTTTGAAAATCTCTGACCTAAATTGAGAGAGAAATGGCCTTTGCAGAACACACAGAATGACAAATAAAGATTTTTGATTCATTTATGAAAATAAACCAGATGCTGTTACTATCAGAGAGAGGACAATGAAGCATCAACCTGCTCATACACTCAGTTACGTACAGACAAACATAAATAAATCTCTGACCTGCCAAATTTCCTTAGCTGATGCAAACTGTTTTCACAGTATTTCTAAGTATTTCTATTACATGAGTAAACATCACCTTTTTTTTTTTTTAATTTCCCTCATCGGAATGTAAGGATTTAAAGACAACTCAAGTTCATTTTATATTCCCTGAGGAAAAATGAACCCATCTGTCCTCACTGTTTCCCCACTGTTTTACAATGTTCACTATTAGTTATTTCCATAACACACATACATTCATCCTTATCTGCAGGAGGAATATTTCTCTCACAAATGTTCCTGTCAACTGGCTCTAAAATGCCAGTATATTAAGAAAAAAACCCAAGAAACCTGATTCCTACAGAACTAAATGTGTAACATAGCAAAGGAGAGCATCATAGAATCATAGAATGTTTAGGTTGGAAGGGACCTCAAGGATCATCTAGTTCCAACCCCCTGCCATAGGCAGGGACACTTCCCACTAGTACAGGTCACTCAAGGCCTAGTCCAACCTGGCCTTGAACACCTCCAGGGAGGGAACATCCACAACCTGAGTGTCTCAGCATGGACAGTAGTTTAAGTGGCCACCACAGGATCATGACGTGTTCATTTATGCAAAGAAAATGCTCTAATAAATCCAAAGAAATCTTACAAGAAGTGTATTACCAAACCACAGTGGCTGAAGGCATCGGAGCTGATGGAAAGCCACATGTCCTCAGTCTCAAAATACACCTGAAAAGGATGTTTGTCAGGAGAGTTTCATTACAATGTGATTACAGCTCTCTGCAAGTGTCATACCAGGCAGTACAAACAGACATATATACAAGAAGCATTTGCAAGCCCCTTGCTCTGTAAGCACGGACTCAACACAATCCTTACAGATGATCCTGTAATGTATAACACATAACACACTGTCATAATGACGGCTTTACATAGTTATTTCCAGGACAGCAGTAGTTTACAATACTATTTCTGCTGTGCTTTTGCCTTACATCATGGGACTTCAGTTTTAATTCCTCTCATTTCCACTGATACTTTTCACACCACACACTGACGTGTGGTGTAGTACCACCCTGATGAGAAAGTCAGGGCAGCAGCAATAAAGTTGGCAATTGTATTTCTCAAAAGCCACTTATTGCATGCCTCACCTCCACAGCATGCAAGCCTCCAAGGCACATTTCTCTAGACATGTGTTTCCACATCAGGGGATTTGGCAAATATCTCAAGACGGTTTTGTTTAATGTAGCGCTGAGCTCTGTGCTGTTTCATTAGGCTCAGTGACAACATCTCAACTTACCTGAGCTGCAGGTTTACATTTCTCTGCACTGACAGTTTAAACACAATTTAGCTTGTGCTCAGGATAATCACTAATTCCATCTGTCTTTGCCTCGAGAAAGACAAGGGCCCTTCTGGTGAGGATTCCATGCTGTTTTGTCTGCTAAAACCCAGTCTTGTGGTACCAACTCAGGGTAGATGACGTGAGGAGGCAGCTGAGTTGGGCAGGGAGCCGCACATTCGGCCCATACCACCCACCATGTTTCCACCAGTGCCCTCCCATAGAGTGGCAACATGGATGACAGACCAAGCTGGCATCAGGCCCCTTTCCATGGCTGCTCACACCCAGCAGTTCAGACGCAACTGTGGACCTCAAGCTGTTCCCCATGTCTTTCCAGTAAATAAACTGTCTGGTTGAGGCAACTTTGGCATGGCATAGCAGAGAGGTTGTCAGTGGAAATCTCTGCCAGAATGGCACAAATACGTTGCTACAGCACATGCTGGGGAAAGAAACCCCAGGCACATACATGAAGGGCAGTGAAGAAAAGAAACACATTCCATTGGAAAAGATACCAAGAAATAAAGACTAAAGCTAAAGCTTTTTCAATAGTCTGAAGAAGACCAAGCTGTTTTTAAGAATCATCCTCATTACTTTTAACAGCCCACCTACAGAAGTTTTTGGACAGATGAGGTGCACTCAGACTCTGCTCCTGCAATTTTATTCTTTTTTATTCTATCTGAAAATGCATTTCAATGACCCTTGAATGTATCATAAACTTTAGAAGTGCTCTTCCTTGAATAATGCCTGTTCTAGTGGGAAAAGATAAAGAGTTTAAAATTGAATGTACGTTTGTTTTCTATTTGGCTTAATTCTATAATCATAGTAGACTTTGTAATACCAATTGTGAACACAAAGCTATTAATTGTTTACCTCACTTTTCCCTTTATTTGCTTTGTTTAAAAACAAAACCACGCAACATCCTTAATATTCTCGCCATGAACAAACACAAACAGCTTCCCTCAAACTTGAATTAAGTCCTATTTAAAGCACATGACAAGGCTAATTTCTAGTCCTGGCAGCACAGCGATACTGATAACCACATTATGCTACTAAGTCCAACCGTGGCTTCCAGAGAAGACGAAACAGATGAGGAAAAATGCATCTACTTCTGCATAAAGTATCCACACTACTCCTCAGGCTTGTTAACAAGAATCACAGTACCTGTGTTCACAGATGAATATGTTGTTGGCATTAACATCATCCTCACTGTAAGAATGTCCTGCCAAAACCTTTACCCCTGAAAAGATGAACACTATGATACTTCACGTTGCTCTAAAAATGCCTCCTACTTTAAATACACAAAAATTGTATCAAATTTTGTTTGCTTTACTTTATTCCTCCATATTTCTAACAGTCTGGAAGACCACAGGGTAATTTCATCTAACCCTCAAAAGATTTTCCACCATCATTTAACATTACAAGGTAATGAGTAATCTTTGAGTAAACTTCTACAATTTAACCCAGGCTGCAGCGCACAAAAGCCTGTCCACCCTGCTCTGCATGTCATCAGTATAAGTCTTCAGGACCAAGATAACCTTGTTCATGCTTCCTCCTGCTAACACAGCCATCCCTCAGCAACTCCATTTCCAGGGTGTAATTTCTGAAGTGGTTTGCATGTACCTTTCATTAAGGATTTTGTATCTTACTCCTTCAGACTTCAAAAATACAGTTTTAAGTGAAGGGTACATCAGTGTACTCTAAACTAAACCTTTTCAAAGCTCGAGGTCCACAGCAGCAGACCAGATGGTCAATAAAATACAACCTGCCAACAGCAGAGAGATACTTTCACATATGGTAGCACAGTGGCTGCAAATCACCACTGACAACATGAAAAAAATCCGTCCTGCACCTTTGACCTGGAATTAGAAACATGACTTCATTAACCTTGGTCAGTAAGAACAGTGATCACACACATCTCTTTTCTAATACACCTCCTTCAAGTTTAAGGTATCTGTTGAAACTAATGACATTTCATATACACTTTTTAGGTGAATTAGTTTAGTGAATTTAGTTATTCAGGAATAACTAAGGCCATGCCACAGAACAAAACCATAGGGCAGATCTTCCAGATCTAGCAAGGCAGCAAACAGAAACCAGCATTTTTAACAGTAATGTAGTGGTTTCTAATATATGGAGATCAAGTGCCACTGTCACTGCCTGGGCAAAAGGGGACAGACATCAATTATGAGGAGCCATGAGGCAGGCCCCAGGGACCTGAAGCCCCTTTCCCGAGTGTCTCTGACTGTGGCATGCCCACTTCTGCTGCGGGAAGTTGTGAGAATGACAGTGCTGATCAGAGGTGCACTGTAGTGAGACCACATCCCCAAACACTACTGCAATCCAGCACCCAACAGCACAACTGTGGTGACACACACACAAACCTGTTGCTTCTCACCACAGACAGGTAATAGCTGAGCACTGAGATCCCCTATGCAGCTAATTTAAGGACATCAGATGTTAGTAACATTATGTGCTTTTCCTAGGTGATATGAGGATGCAGGTAGAGTAAGATAACTGCAGCATACCCAAAAGTCCCCACTGTTCCCATGACTAAATTGGAAAAATCAGGTGCTAAGACCCACAAACAGAGTGAGTTTGTACAACTGTCCTAGTTCTGCTGCAACAGAACACAGGCCAGCCACGGGCTGCACGCCATTGGCAGCTCTGAGTCAGATAGCTGATTGAGATGCCTCACAGTGCATCCCATACCATATGGCATCACACTCAGTATAAAAGGGAGAACTTTGCTGAGGAGAGCCTCTTTCTAGGGTTTCTCCTCACTCTGCTCCTCTTTATTCACCTATCCAGGACCACCCTCCATGTTTAGTATGACTGTTGTACCTTTGCTGGGCCAAGCATAACTTCATATACTCCGTACTGACATTGCCATCAGTTTGGCTTTCACTAAATTCATTTCCTTTTCAACCTACAAGTCTTATCTCCTATTCCAAAGTCCCCTTCTGCATGAGGGAGCAGTCATCAGGTGATAGAGTAACTGCTATAGGTTAGCCCCCAGATACAGGCTAAATGTAGACAATAATCCATGAAAAATGCTGGAGGTAATGCTCCAACAGCCACCTGTCACACTGCCACTTATTTTAGTAAATATAAATAATATAAATTATTTTAAAATATTTACATGCTTAAATGTTTGCTTTTCAGTAGAAATAAACATCACTGTGTGCTAAGTTTCATCATTTCTGATATGCTTCTTCGTCATCTACAAGTCACAGTGAACTTGTGACTGCAGCGGTCAGTTTACAGTAAAATAGCACTGTTTATCTTCCAAGCTCTAATTCAAGCTCCACCAATTCCCAGATTCAAAGGTACCAGAAATTAAGGTACATGCTTGTGCTGGTTTGAGGCTAATTGGAATATTTTAATAGAGAAAACTACACTATAGGCTGTGAAAAGAAAACATGGTGATGTCTACTTCACTCACAGGCTTGCTAAGATTTGTTTTGGGAGAAAGAAACCAAAACATAGATAAGGCATTCTCTGTCTCTCTCTGGGCACACAGAACAGCGTCTGGGGTGGTCTAGCAGCTTCTGGCTCTAGCTTCTCCTTGCCTGTTAATCTTCACTAACCACAGTCCTTCTAACCCTCCTGGCCGATCCTCCAAACTCACCTTGTGCATAAGGCAATCCTTGGGCTAAGGTACAGGGGTGGGGAGAAGGTGGAAAGGTGGTTGGGAGCCCCTCCTGGGGTCTCTGATTTCTGGGAGGGGAGTTGTGTTTCTGTATTACCTTTAACTTGTATATTTCTGTAACTATTCCTGTCTATAGTGTATATATCTGCTTGTACATTGTGCTGAGCTGTAAATAGAGCTTCAGTCCTTAACTTCCAGCTGGCTGAGTTCTAGTCTGGGTGATTTTACAAAGTGGGGGTGGTGGGTATCTCCCGAACCATCACAATGCTAATGTACTGAAGGACAGAAGAGGCCTAGAAATTAAGCTGTAAAACCAAGTATAGAATGTGGTAGTAGTCAGCACAGTTCTGCTTCTTGCATTCTTTTTAAGATAGCAGAAACTCAACACTATGTCATGGCTGAAAGAATAAAATCTCACCTTACAAGCCTAAGAATCAACACTTGAAAAACCATGTTTTCTATCTACCAACACAATCCTGTTGATATGTCCTTGTAAAACACCTCATTCCTTAAGCACAGGCACACCTGCAGCACATGCTGCTTTCATACAACAGCAATTCCATTAGCCTTACCCAGCGTCATCAGTTCGCTGCAAAACTCTGGCTACTGCAGCGCACTGTGCACTGCA
Organism: Eubucco bourcierii; assembly: GCA_013396675.1. Taxonomy (NCBI): domain Eukaryota; kingdom Metazoa; phylum Chordata; class Aves; order Piciformes; family Ramphastidae; genus Eubucco; species Eubucco bourcierii. The sequence goes on from VWZE01024612.1 coordinate 520,981, forward strand.
AGCAGAGCAGGCATACCTGAGTCTGCCACTCTCCCTTCTGACTGTCTGGTGTGCCTATTTGCATATTTTCAGCAATACATCTAACTTCACACCTGACTTTCTAACTACTTCCAGGAAATCCAGTGCAGCCTAAGGTCAACGCACAGAACAACAGAGCTTAAGATCTGAAGTCCTCACTGCTTCCTAAAAAAACCCTTTGTCAGGTCTCTGGAAAGCAGTGGTTGCATAAATAACTGGAAAAACCATCCTCCTTGTATCTACCATTTCTCTGCTTTTTAAGCTTCATTCTGAAAGGCATATTTACCTAGAGAAAAGCAAAACAAAACAAAAGACTATTGCAGAGAAAGTTCATTCTGAACTGTGTGCCCACCTTTTATTACAGTTGTGCTGGTTTGAGGCTAATTAGAATATTTTAATAGAGAAAATTACACTCTAGGCTGTGAAAGGAAAACATCATGATGTCTACTTCACTTATAAGCTTGCTGGAGAATTGTTTGGGAACACTAACCAAAACAATTGATAAGTCAGTCTCTCTCTGTCGCTTGCTGGAACAGGAGCTGCTGGTGGGATCTAGCAGCTTCTGGGCTCTGGTTCCTCTGCTGATTAATCCTCACTAACCACTTTTCTTCTAACCCCTCCTGGCTGATCCTCCTAATTTACCTTGCACGTAAGGCAAACCTTGGGGTAAGGTACAGGGGTGGGGAGAAGGTGGAAGGGTGGTTGGGAGCCCCTCCTGGGGTCTCTGATTCCTGGGAGGGGAGTTGTGTTGCTGTATTACCTTTTACTTGTATATTTCTGTAAATATTGTGTATATAGTGTAAATATCTGCTGTACATTGTGCTGAGCTGTAAATAGAGCTTCATCATTTAACTTCCAGCCGACTGAGTGCTAGTCTGGGTCATTTTACAAAGTGTGGGGGGGTGGGGAACTCCCAAACCTTCACTTTCCCTGTACTTCACTTCTCAACAGACCAATCCACAAGGCCATAGAAAAGCGTTAGGCTGAAAGGTGCAAATGTGAAGGAATCTTCAGAGGATCCCCCTCTTGAAGAGAAAGTAAAGTAACATGAACTTCACTGCCAGAGAAACTGAGATATGTCCAAGTTGAGAGAATGACCTGGCACAGCTGGAAAATGGCTCAGTTTCAGTACTGACTACAGCTGGTCATAGTAACTAGTCACACTTTATTATTACAGGAGACTGCAGGTAAAACCAGGATCAGCCATTTGTGGTCACACTGCAAAGTAGGTGAACACAGCCAGCACTGTGGAGAACCATAATTAGGAGCATATCTGAAATATTAAAATGGGACACTTTTAAACTTTTCTCAGAAAAACAACTGAAATAACTGAAATGCTGGGGGAGGTTTGTTGTTTTCTTGTTTGTTTGGTTTGGTTGCTGTTGTTTTTTTCCTTTTTGGAGGGACGTTTGTTGGTTTTTGGTTGGTTTGGTTTGCTTGTTTGGGTTTTCTTTTCTTGAAAGGGCCCAAATGAAGCAGCTCAAGCCAACCTCTGGAAACAACACAGACAACAACACAATTCTGAGTGAGAATGCATCTCCCTTACTACCCTCCCACGATCTTCCAGAGAAAACAGAGAGTATTAAATGTAACTAAGTAACAAACATTCAGGTAGGTTTCTCAAAGCTGAAGCAAGGGTATTGATCTTCTCTTTTTCCCAGCCCAAGCACAAGTTCAAGAAAGAAAACAGAAGACAGTTGCAGCAGGCAGCTTTGGGGTTGCTGCAACCCCAGGTCTCTTCTCACTCCTTCCTTCCCCTTGGACAACCTGCCTCCTTCCCACGTTAAATTATACCTCTGTTTGAAACTGAAGCCCTCCCCTTTCAATTCACATCCTAAGGCAGGGGGAAGCAAATAAAGTTGGCTGGGGTCCCAGGAACAGGTATGACGGCAGCCCTGTGTGATGGAGGAGCATAATCCCACCTCGTGTCCCACCAACCCACCGAGTTCACACACCTTGAAGCAATGACGAGAGACAGCCACTTGTCACACAACTTCACAACTTTTTCCTGCTGGGCACGCATTAAACCTATGTGCACACATGAAAACAATAACTCAAACCTTTTCAAAATCTTTTTTAAACTGCTGTTGTTGAGGCATGTGTATTTAGAAATAAAATTCAGTCGATGCTTCTTTTGGACCTATAGGCTACCAAGACCTGTTAGATTATTGGTTGAACAGAGGTATAAAAAAATATATTAAGAGGCTTTCACCTTCACTTAATTCTACAGATTCAGGGTCTACTATGAAATAAATGGATACTCCCTGCCACAAAAATACGACTTTTGTATCTAGCTTTTCAAAGATACTTCTCAAGTCTTGAATTACTGTTTTAGGCCAAACAGAAAGGCATGCAGAAATGGTTCCTAAAGCACGTTTTGTAGCCGTCCTGTTAATATGAACAGCATGACAAATAAGAATGCATTTCTTTTCTAAAAATTAATGTAATGGCCATCAGCTTTCCAGGAGTTGCCATATTCGCCACTCTTCCTCTATTACTGAATTAAGAGAGCACTTTCTGAACTGAATTAAAACCAGAGCTTTTATAAAAATTAATTTGAAACTCAAGAATGGAATTGGTTTCTGTCATCCATTAGCATGCTTCTGTTACATGTGAAAAATACTCTCCAAATTTCCATTAAGGAACTTGAGAATACCCTCCATACAGGGGCTGAAATGTAGCACACCTATGGCTGCAGACAAGTGGAAGCCCATTAGTGGTTACTTTCATCATCCATGAGATCAGCTGTGGGGAGATCACAGGACAGCAGGGAGAAAAGCTACACAAAAAAGAGAGAAATATAATAGTTTGTAAAATATTCCCTTTTATGTCATACTATGCCCACTAAATAATTAATTAGAAATACATCAGCTGCTGTTGAAAGGGAAAAAAAAAAAAAAAAAAAAAAAGAATGGGACAGAGGAAGAATCAATAAAAAGCTCACAGATGTAGTTAATAAAAAAAGTACAAGAAGGACTGCTGTTCAAAACCGCCCAGGTTAAATGCAGAAGAAAGCACTGCCAGCAGCAATCGCCTGCAGGCATCCCGTTTGTGATTAGCGACTTGGTGCCACAGAAACCACTATGTTGAAGGCAGCCTCTGACCTGAGGATCTTGACGCCAGGAGATAATTGCAAACCATGTAATTGCCCATTCCAGATGGCTCTGCACCGTAAAGCCACACTGCCTGCGCCCAGTTTTCCACAGCAATAACACCATACGGGTCAGAAGGAGATTGCATTCGTTAGTTCCCCTTGTCAATGTCAATGCATTAAAACACCTTGGAGGAAACATCTTCCCCCTAGTTAAAGACGTGAAATACAGATAAAGACCCTGGCCTGTTAACGTGATTTTAAGTGAACACAAACCAATGTTTTCAAAAACTATGCATGTAAAATACGAATGTGTTTATTCAGGGAGAAAAATACTGCTGCAGAAGAGTCACTTTTCTTTACCCTACCCAGCTGTAGCACTACATGTTTTCAAGATTTCCTCTTGCCACAGATTGACGTCTTTCACGTTATGTGCGAGACAGCTGATAACTTGCTACCTGAATGGCAACTGTAGGGGTAGAAAACCACCCGAAAAGGGGAAATGGCTCAGACAAGAGAGTTCACAGTGGTTAACCTCCTGGAACACATTAGCTACACCAACTCCCAGTTGCCCAGACTAAACAACCCTGAAAACCTCTCGACTTTATTCACTAACAGGAAATGATTCACATACAGTTCTGCAAAGGCAGTCAACAAGATGAGGTAAATTATGCATGCTGGTTGTACTACATTTTACTATGAAACAATACAGTATAAAAATTATTCAGCTCTGGTGTAATTTTTTTCTTCCTTCTTTCTTTTTAGTGCTTTGCCCCTGGCTGGGCATATCCAAAATATAAAATGGGGTGCTTTTGTCTTAAAGCTCAATACATATCACTTAGTTTTTTTAAACACACATATCTTACAGACTCCTGACAGAGCAACGCATTGCCAGGTGCGAGAGAGAGACAGAAACCAGCATCTCTTACAGACAATGGTGCCTGCATATAATGAAAAACAAAGTGCTGTTGAATCTGGGGCTATGAAAAGCGGTATTTTCTTTCTTCTTTAAAGCTTGCTTTTCATAGGAGAGATTTACCTCCCAACATAAATGTTGCACACACATCACCAAACCAGCACATAAAAGGATCAAACCCTTCCCTGGCTCCACGGCTCATTCACAGGGCTGTGCTCTGAGAAGCACAGCTATGGTTGCAAAACCAGAAGTCCCCTATTCCCTGTCAAACTACATAATACTAGTACATGAGAGCTGTCCTGTTACCTGAAAATAAAGCCAGCCTTTTTCCTCCTGTATGTATCCATACAAAAATAAACAGCCAGACTTCAGGTTGGACCATCTTAATAAAGCAGACATCTCATACAATCTGCAAAATTTTAACTGCATTTGCCCTATATATACATATATATATAGTTAAAGCCACACAGAGAAGGCAGAGGAATGGTATTTGGGATAAGCCACGTTTTGCTGGTCAAACAACACCTAGTATCTTGCCTTCTCCATTATCAGACACCTGGAGCGCTGCTGTGATTGAGGACAAACTAGAGAGATCCAACAGCCTCCAGACTTTGTTGATGCAGACCATTGTCCCTAACATAAAAAAAAAGAACACTTCCCAAGGGGCCTAGAAAAGCCCCTCACAGCCCATCTCTATTCAGGTTTTAATTCAGAGCTGCAACCAAGTGTTTACACACCATGCAGCCAGGCAGAATCCACATTTGGGATAGCTCTTCTCCTGAAGCAGCTTCTGCAGCTATTCATGCCACCAAAGACTTACCTAAAAAGGAATTGGGACTGTGCCTGGTTGAGCAATTTGACCTACAACATAACTCTAAGTACTGCAAAAGGGTAAGAAAGCATCAATTTGCCTTGTCACGTGCTGAGCCTGGCTGGGAACTGGCTGCTTTTCAAAGTCATGGGAGGAGGCACCTCACAAAATGCCAGCTTGTGACAGTTTTAAAATGTGGGGTTTGCAGCTTCCAGATTCTCACAGCTGGAGTAATGGTGCTAGGCTGAGTGAAGCACGGTACATGCTGACACTGAGGGCTGACACGCTCTGTTTCCACGCTCAAGTCAAATGGGTTTTGATCTTAATTTTTTTTTTTTAATGGTATCTTATCTGACTTGTAGGCTTTGCTATATCAGAGAATCACAGAATGGCTTGGGTTGGAAGAGATCATAAAGATTATCTAAGTTCCAACACCTCCCTACCACGGGCAGAAACACCTTTCACTAGACCAGGTTGCTCAAGGCCTTGTCCACCCTGGCCTTGAACACTTCCAGGGAGGGGGCAGTTTCAGGTCCTCAGAGGCAAGTGCTTTGTGAATCTTTTGGGAATCACTTTGTTTTGGCACAACTGTCTCCTATAAAAGGAGGCTGAAGGCGATGTATATAGGGCCTCATTTATGTGTACAGCATTGGGAAACATGGGCCAAGAATGTTGTACCACCTTACCTGACTTTTAAGAGTAAGAAGAGGGACAAATGAATTAGCAGAAGGTACCAGAAGTGATGAGGGCCTGCTGGGTCACAGTGTCACTGTCACCCCTGAGGAAGAAGCAGTCTGTGAAACCACCCAGGGCACCATATGCAGCAAGGTACTCCTAAGACAGCAGCAACTGTTAGGTAGGATTACTGCATGTTGGGCATCCTGCAAGCAAATTTCTAGTCTGGTTAAAGTAAGAGCTTAAGTTTGGGACCTTTTCCTAAAAATAACTTAGCTTGAAACAGCATATGAGGAGGACAAGGCACATATGACTGCAGCTAAATGTGTCTGAAAATAAGGGCACCTGCAGTGAACACTATAACTAGGCAGAGAGGGAAGGAACACAAAAGGGTCATGCATAGTTTGGCCAGCCTCAAGAAGAGACACATTAACAGCCAGCAAACACAGCAGCAGACATGGCAGCAGCAACTCAAGCAAATGCTGGCATGTTTGAATAGCTGGTGTCTGGTGCAGGCATGAACCATGGAGAGGTTCCTAGAATCACAGAATGGTATAGATTGGTAGGAACCTTCAAAGATCATCTACTTCAACATCCCTGCAGTGAGCAGGGGCATCAACTAGATTGGGTTGCTCAGAGACCTGCCCAACCTGACCTTGAATGTTTTCAGGGATGGGGCATCTACTCCCTCTCTGGGCAACCCATGCCAGTGTTTCACCACCTTCATGGCAAAAAAAAACAAACAGCAAAAAAAGCCAAACCAAACCAAAACCCCCCCAAAAAACCCCATCAACAAAAACCAGGTTATTCTCTGCTTGCACAGGACATGAGAAATGAAACTCAGTGAAAGGCATTCCCCAGAGATGGTGAAATGAGGATGACACTGCAGATGTTTGGTTCACCATGATAATGTCACTCTTTATTCCCTTTCAGTGCCCTCGTGTGACAGCAGCAGAGTAAGGGGCTGGTACCAGCATGAAAGCCAAGCCAGTGACAGCCTCAAGCATGCAGAAATTAATTAAGACTGCCTAAGGGAGTTACTGCAAGGCTACATCTAAATGAGTTATGGTATTAAAATAGCACACCCTTTAAGTCACATCATCTGCATTTTGCCTTTCCTCCACACATCCAGAACAATCTCTCTGTTCATCCTACTCCACCTGTTGCCAGCTCTAAAAGTTTAATGTTCCTATTTCCAACACAATACTAGCATTACACAGGCAGTAAAAAGCGTAGTGCTAAGACCAGTTCCTCTATTTTAACATTTGTTTCAGACTGAAAAGCACACAATTTGCTAACCATATCATTTATGGGACATAGTCCTCCAGGGCTCACAAGACTCATCAAACTTCAAATGGCAGAGTATACTTGCTTCTGAATACTGCAACACTTGTTGTCCTACAAATCACTGCCTTCATTCCCCAGCTGTTCATCAGGAGCCTGAACTTTTTCCCACACCTGGAGCACTTAGGACTTTAAGACACACCTATAGCAATTGTTATTGTGGGATGGTTTACTAGGGCAAAGAAAGAATATGGGTGTAAGAACAGCTTTGACGTTTTCTTTCTGTAAACACAGCAATCCAGTTATTTTGCTAGATGGAGAACCTGGTAGGGGAAATCACCTTGCTCATTTTTAAGAATAACCTTTATAACTTCCAACCAGAACTTTTACTTCATGCCACCATTTGTTAGGAGTACAAGTCAGTGCCTACTTGAAGATGCCTTGAAACTCGTAATGCTCATCCTCCCTTTAAGAGCTGACAAAGAGCAGTAACCCTGGAATTACTTTTTTAAAACCTGCTTTCCCCCCAATTCCTTTAGCTTCTCTTTTATAAATTAGTTAAGTGGAAGACTTCAGCCCTGCTCTTAAACAATCCCTAATCATGTTGCCTCATGCTAAATAGATGCACATAGGTACAGCCTGAACAGAGTTCAGTAGCTACTCAGAGAAAATTATCTCTAACCTCAAGTCAGCCTTTATTCCTACAGAGGCCACATCAGACACGTTTAATTGAGAACATGCTGCTATAGTCAACCACAGGCAAAATTGATGTAACAGAGATTAACACAAGTGTGCATTTAAAGCCTCTGCTGAACTGGGGCCTTAAGTGTGTACCTCACTTGGGAGCAAGGAGTTGTCATCAGAGTACCTGCATCTGTAATAGACCACTGCTTTCAAGATTGCTTCTGAAATACTCTGTTTTCAGAACATTTCAGAACATATTTTCAACTACATTTGGGAAGAAATGGATTTGATTTAATTCAGAGAGACAGCTCAGCAAAACAGATGGGTTACATGCCACTTCTGGGCTCCTTCAAGACCTGTTTCCTTTTTGCATTTTGAGAAAACTCACTAACACCAAAGGGAACAATAGTGAACCTCATACACTTTGAACGCATAAATCACCTCTGTTTGGGTCCTAAGGATGTTTGGCAAGACCTTCTCACTTCTGTTTTATGGGAAAATAAGCTGTAAGAGGTCATTTCATGACCTCTTTATCATATTCATCCATTCAATACTACTGACAAAGCAACTGCTTTCTTTGATGGCTTGTGACGAGCCTTGCCAAGATAAATAAAGAGCTCCCTGCTATTAATCTGCTATGCTGAGGTCTCTTATTTGGCTGAACCTGTTTGTCAGACAACTGTAATAGCTATAAATACTTCAAATTAACTCACAGTAGCCCCAAAGCAAAGACAAGTTATAAATTTTCAGGACAGGTGACAATTTCCAAAATCTGAAGGGAAAGAAACTCTCTCCGAGCTAAGTGGCTGGAGTGTCAGTTGCACTCCCTAGCTCTGTTTCCAGACACCCACAGCACAGATACAAACATTTTAAAGCACACCTAATCAAGGAACTAGCCAAAAACATCCTTTAAAGATTAACAAAAAGGGACACAACTCCCAACGGTGGAAGAACAATGGCTCTAGAGTTTTAGGGACTGCTTACTTCTGAAGCCCCTGTCTTCATTGCCATGACCTGGCACAGCCTCTGGTACACTCATGTTGTTCAGTATCTCTGCTCATGTTCCTGGGCAATCAATGACCCTGCTGGAGTTGGGGAGTTGGAAGAGGTGTTCTCTAGATGTCCCTACCAACCTCAGCCAGTTTGTGATTCTGTAATTTACCAGTGATGTACACGGACACATACTTCCTATCCAGGCCCACATCCTCCTACACAGTCTGGGAGACAGATCAGCTGCTTTTCTAGCACTTTTGGGTACCTCTCTGCAGGTCCCTATTAAAGAACCTTTTGGTAGTTTCCATCCTACTAAATGTTCATGTTCCTCAGTTCACCCAGGAGTCCTGGTCCCCTGGCACACAATGTTGCTGGGCTGAAAACCCAGGGCCCGTTTCATCCTCCTCCTAATTCTTCACACAGATTCATCTGACAAGAAGTACTGAATGCAGTTAATGTTGTCATTTATTCTTAGCTTGTTTAGAAGGCTTTAGTGCATTAAAGAAGCTCATAGCAGAAGATAATTTTAGAAATTTTAATAACATGAATTGCAGCTTAACAAAGCTATCTGTAGAAGTTACAGCCTGTGTATGCCCAGCTCAGCTTTAATCACTTCAGCAGCAAACAAGACAATCAAAATACGATTCAAAGAAACAAGCCAGGACCTTTCCACTGGCAAATATTAGAAAATCAGACTGATCACAAACAGTCAAGAGAGAGGTTTGTATGCCTCGTACAGAAGGAGCAATAGACCATCCATACTGGTTGCAGATGAATTTGTCTTAGCAGACAAACAATTTCCGATCAGCAACTGGTTATTTTTAAGGTTAAAATAGCAGTGTTTTATAGTGAAATAAAATAACAAACCAAAAGGTTTCACTGAGGCAGTGAGCTGAAATAAAAGCAACATTTCCTTCTTAATCGACTGACCTCTTGCTATCAACCTTCAAAGGAAAATACAACTCTTGAATCAAAACATTTACATTCTTCCTTGTTTGCTTTCCTTCTCGTTACAGGAGCTGCTCTGCCAGATGGTAGTTAGCAGATGAGCAGTTTCCAACAACGTGGCTCCTTTGGACCCATTTTGCATCTGATGTATATGATATTTAAGGTCTACTGGTCCAGCACAAAAATTCTGGGTGGCAAATCCTACTCCTTTCAGAGAGATGATGACAACGGCATCAAGAGCATAACCAAAGGAAACCTGAGAGTACAGCAACATATAGATTTAATCCCCTCCAACTTTTCCAGTAGGATTTCAACAGGAGAGGGCGGTGCAGGCACAAATGAACATCTCCCAGTAACTTATTACAGCATCCTTAATTATAAGTTTCAAGGAGCGAAACTACCTTGAGGTGCTTGAACGTGTCCAGAGAAGGGCAACGAGGCTGGTGAGAGGCCTTGAGCACAAGCCCTATGAAGAGAGGCTGAGGGAGCTGGGATTGTTTAGCCTGGAGAGAGGAGGCTCAGGGGAGACCTTACTGCAGTCTACAACTACCTGAAAGGTGGTTTGTAGCCAGGAAGAGGTTACCTTCTTTTCTCAGGCAACCAGCACCAGAACAAGAGGACACAGTCTCAAGCTGTGCCAGAGGAAGTTTAGGCTGGAGGTGAGGAGAAAGTTCTTCACTGAGAGAGTCATTGGCTACTGGAATGGGCTGCCCAGGGAGGTGGTGGAGTCACCGTCCCTGGAGGTGTTCAAGGTGGGTTTGGACGTGGCACTTGGTACCGGTACCATGGTCTAGTCTTGAGGTCTGTGGGAATGGGTTGAACTTGATGATCTTTGAGGTCTCAACCTTGGTGATACTGTGATAAATTTGTACCCCCTCTTCTGGGATTCTCTGAAGGACAGCTTACTCCATAGGTGGAGTTCACTTCAGACAAGTACTGATTTACAGACAGTTTCATTAAAATTGTCCTACAATCTGCAAAGGAAAATACAATTCTTAAACCAAAACAAGTTTTTGAGGAAACCTGCAAGAGCTTACGGGAAATAAAAAATCTGACACCAACTCCTATCTTGCCTTTGTTTTTTTTCCTCCAGTTTATTCATCTATTCTCTAACACTGACAGCAATATCCTGCATGGATAAATAAAACATATCAAATGGTTAGTGTTTTGTGAAATTACTACCCATGTCCCATGTTCTCATGGCAGATATATGCAAGAGCATCAGTCTCCTGTACTGGACAAAGATAAGAGTGCTCCCTTATTTTAGCAGCTGCAGTAAGCACCAAAAAGGGGAACCACATATCAAGTCCTCAAACCTTCCTCAGTGTGCTGGTTTGAGGCTAATTGGAATATTTTAATGGAGAAAATTATATTATAGGCTGCAATAAAGAAAACAGCGGTGATGTCTACTTCACTCATAGGCTTGCTGAGATGTATAAGAACATAAACATAGATAAGACACAGACACCCTCAGGCTGTCTAGCTTCTTGCCTTCTCCTCTCTGCCCAGTAACCTCACTAACCACTTTTCTTCTAAGCCCCCTGGCTGAACCTCCAAACTCACCTTGCGCATAAGGCAAACCTTGGGGTAAGGTACAGGGGTGGGGAGAAGGTGGCAGGGTGGTTGGGAGCCCCTCCTGGGGACTCTGATTTCTGGGAGGGGAGTTGTGTTGCTGTATTACCTTTAACTTATGTATTTCTGTAAATATTCCTGTATGTTGTGTATATATCTGCTTATATATGGTGCTAAGCTGTAACTACAGCTTCATTCCTTAACTTCCATCTGGCTGAGTCTAGTCTGGGTGATTTTACACAGTGTGAGGGGGCATGGAACTCCCAAACCATCACACTGAGGAAAGCAGTGATTTCTCTTTCAAATCTTCCACGAGGGCCAGGGAAAAAATGGTTAAAAAGCCTTCATGTCAGCAGATGCAGTATCACTATTTCCATGTTTTTCATCTTCTCCAGATATGGAATCATTTCTTACAACAATACAGAACAAAGCATTATTTAGCAAGAGAAGTAAATTAAGGCTGTGCTTCATCTTGTCCCTTTGCCAAGACAATGGAGCTGTCAGTAACGTGACCTTGAATGTGTTCATTTTCACACGTTAACCCTTTGAGTCCTGTAAATATAAGCTGCCTTCTTGTTTGAGTGGGGAGAAAATGCATTTTACATTTCTGAAATAATGGAGAACAGAAAATTTAATTAAAATTTTCCTCATACGTGTGCAGAGATCACCCTCCCTTTAGCAAAGAAAAGCCTTTTTAAAATTATCATGTTGAAACTATTAACATAACTCCTGGGAAAAATGCATAATCTTTGCATATCAAATGCCAAAATTACTAAGTGAACCATGTTTAATAAATATTATGTTTCCACTCAAGTTCATACACTCAGATAAAAATATTTTTCACCTATTAGTGCATGATTAAAGCTCTAAGTATTGCAATTTTAGCACTTTAAATTTGACTGACATCCTAAGACATTCTAATCTTTGCGGGCCCCTGAAAGTCTCATATCTTCCCTCCTCTAGACACAAGCCAGCAGGAATAATTTGGAAAAGACTTGGACTCTCAAATTATCAGAGTTTTTCCATGGCTACTAAGTTGTATGCCACTCAGTTGCTTTTAGGTGAATTGCTGAGCACATTCATCTGCACTGCCAAGAAGTTGGCACGCCTGTGCTGCTGCCTGCAGCTCACTGGTACTCAGTTTTGTTCTTGTTCGGGGCAGGAGCAACTTTTTTAGTGGGTGACTGGTCTGGCTTCAGGTTCACAGTGTGCAATTCCCACCACCCTAGCACCCATTTGTTATTTATTTTGACCACACAGCTTGGCATGGAGCAGATTCCTTGTTTCCAAGTGTCAACGTTTTGTCATGCAGGAGAGAAATTTTCAAGAGGAAACAGAAAAGTTAGATCCTACTTCTGCATTTTTGAGGCACAACTTTTTGAGTGTCAGTGTTTATCAGATTCACTTAAAATCAAATCTCCATTTCTCTCAATATCCAAAATTTGCACACCTAGCAAGAACATTTAAGTAGCATTCCAAAAGAAAACCTTAACCACAAAGTTAACATGAGTGTATGACTCTGAACAGGTGAAGGGAAGAACCAAAAGCAGAAGGAATAGGATTTCATTGTCTCCTATAGTCACACCACTTCATCACCCTGGAATCAGCATGTCCAGCCCTTGATTCATGATATACATACCATAATCAAGGGATACAAAGCCCTTCGTGCCAACTAGGGAATATGTTGATTCATGACATCTACCTGTCCCTAACCTCTCCTCCCAAATTTCAGGGTGCACTTGCATCTCAACCGCAATGGCCCTCAGCCATAATTACCTCTATAAAAGGTCTTTTACCTTGTGAGACCAGATGTGGCTAGCCTGTCACCTTAACAAAGATGTCAGTTTTTAAAAGTGTAGTGAAAGCAATTTATGAGCACAGTTGTAACATTTAGCATGCACGTGTATAGCAGCTGTATTTAAAAATAATCACTACCATTCAGTGAAACCAAATTAATTATTTAGATATATTTATAGGATTTATAGGGCAACTGAAGCTAAAGCTACTTAATTGAAATCTTGGTAACAGACTGAAGTCTGTGCTAGATCCTATACTGTGAAATGCAAAGCCTTTATTAAATAAAGCCATTAAGGAGGATGATAATCCCTGTGGCCTTAACTATGAATAAGGTGCAATGTAAATAATAAAAGGCAAAAATCCAATTTTCATGCAGTGAACTTGCAAATACTCTGCTGCTTCCATTAAATTACCTTTTATTCTACATATTGTAATGACACTGAGGGCACATCAGGATTCCTTGTAATACAATTATTGTTCAGCATAAAACCTGGTTTTTCACTTGAAACAGAAATGTAAAATATTTTATTTGGTTTCTCTCGTATGTCAAATGAGATGAAAATTGAGGGCAAAAGTTTCATGGATGCAATAATAGGGAAAATAAGCAAAGGAAAAATAAACACATGCAAACAAAAAAGACCCAGCATATGAAGACAAAATAAAGAAACAGGGTACACAATACTAGTTTTCTGGTTGATTTTACAGCAATTTAATACTAGGAAACAGAACAGGAAAACAATTTCAATAACTAACTTAGCTTGGCTATAGGCCAACTGGAGCTGTGGCACACAGTAAAGAGCTGAAACTCAAAGCTTTCAACCAGAACAAAATCTGGTGTGAAATGTCTGTCATACTCCTTCCAAACATGAGGATGATGAAAAGAATTTAAGTGCATCAGGTACTTCAACAGCACAGTGCTTGAACTGGGAGCTGTGTGATCACTCCCTGGCTCCCCTATGCTAGTGGCAGGTCACTTGGGACATGCTTTAACTTTTACTCCACAAAGGGAATACTGATACTTACTATTTTCTATAAAGCATCCTGTGGAGTTAACTAAAAATACCTTCATTAAAGAACTGGAAACTGAATCATAAGGTGAAGAATTTACTATTACTGTTCAGAAATGGAATATCCCTATTGGAGAGTTTAATCAATCCATTAAAGATGAGACTATGCTTGCTAGGGATGTCAAACAATTTTTCAACTGCAGACTTTTCTGCAAATCAAAATACTTCCTCCAGCAAAGCTGTGATGGAATAAATATGACTCCATGTTTATTAAATTCTGTATTCAATTCAGAACCATCATACCCAAAGAAAGCCTTCAGCACAAAAATGGTATTTTTCTTATAGCATCTTCACTGCATCAAGATGTTTATGGAATCAACAGTAGAAATCTGAATTACTGTAACCTCTCACAACACGTAAACATGCATTATACAGTATTTACTTTTCAATGTCTGCAGCCATATCTGCTATGTCCTGTTTTCATTGCCCATTCTCTGGCTATAGAGCCACAGAATCCAAGAATCATTTAGGGTGTCACAGTGTCACAGTATCGCAAGGGTTGGAAGAGACCTCAGAGATCATCAAGTCCAACCCATCACCACAGCCCCCAAGATTAGACCATGGCACTAAGTGCCATGTCCAAACCTGCCTTGAACGCCTCCAGGGACGGTGACTCCACCACCTCCCTGGGCAGCCCATTCCAGTGACAAATCACTCTCTCAGTGAAGAACTTCCTCCTCACCTCCAGCCTAAACTTGCCTTGGCGCAGCCTGAGACTGTGTCCTCTTGTTCTGTCACTGGTTGCCTGAGAGAAGAAGGTAACCTCCTCCTGGCCACAACCACCCTTCAGGTAGTTGTAGACAGCAATAAGGTCCCCCCTGAGCCTCCTCCTCTCCAGGCTAAACAGTCCCAGCTCCCTCAGCCTCTCCTCATAGGGTTTGTGGTGGAAGGAACCTTCAAAGATCTAATCTAACCCACCCCACTCCCATCCAACCCCCCCACATCTTTAACTAGATCAGGTTACTCAGACCCCTGCCCAACCTTGAATATTTCCAGGGATGGGGCATCTACTGCTTCTCTGGGCAACCTGTTTCAGTGTTTCACCACTCTCACTGTAAAAAAAATTTCTTCCTTACATTTTGCCTAAATCTAACCTCCATTAGCTTAAAGCAGTTACCCATCACTATCACTACAGGCCATGGTAAAAATATCTCTACCTTTTGTACAGGTCCCCTTTAAGTACAGAAGGCCCACAATAAGGTCTCCCCAGAGTCTTTTCTTCTCCAGGCTGAACAAGCCCAACTCTCTCAGGCTTTATTCATCCACAGGAGAAATGTTCCACCACTCTCATCATTTTTGTGGCTCTTCTCTGGATCCACTCTAACCGGTCCACATGTCCCTTGGATAAGAGACCCCAGAGTTGGACACAATGCTTCAGATGGGGTCTCACAAAAGCAGAGTAGAGAGAGAATCACCTAACTTGACCTGGTGGCCATAAGTCTTTTGATACAGCCCAGGATGTGTCTGGCTTTCTGGGCTGCAAGGACACATTGACACCTCATGTTCAATCCTTCATTCACAAGTGCTCCTCCATAGGACCACTCCTCAGTCCATTTGTCACTCTGCACTGGTAGTGGTGGTTGCCCTGCATGCAGAACCTTGAACTTGGCCTAGCTGAATTCATGTAGTTCACGTGGGCCCAATCCTTAAGCCTGCTGTGAGTTCTCTGGATGGCACTCCTGCCTTTGAGCATACTGACAGCACCACTTGGCTCGAGTTGTCATCTGCAAACTTACTGGGGATGTACTCAATCCCACTGTGCCATTAATATACCAAACAGTAACAGTTCCAATACAGACCCCTGAGGAGCATGTTACTGATTTCCATTCCAAAACTGACCATTAATTTGGTCCAACTCTGCTCGTGTGCAAAATAGGCAGGGAGTCTCTAGAGCTGCTCAGAAAGAGCTCTGCACCACAGGCAATCTGCCACATCACGTGAAATGGCTCCTGGGGCCAAGTGGTGGGGCTAATGGGGCAGAGGGACAATGGCAAGAGATCACAGGAGCAATGGCAGTGGGGCTGGCTGACCAAGGTGGCTGTGAGCAGCAAGGGGCATTGGTGGTATGGGACCTCACAGGCACACAGAGTAGGCCATGGGTGTTTTCTGAGCTGTCGCTTCCCATTAAGCCTGAATGAAAACACAACACATACCCCCACACCCCATGGGACAATGAACAAAACCCCTCCACAGGCCAAAGCCATGGGGAGCACAGTGATGGGGAAACAGCCTCCAAGTGTGACCTTTATTACTTGCAAAATTATTTACTTTTACCTCTCTTATGTGCAAAGAAAGTAAACAAGAGTAAGAGGGAAAAGGTAAAATCTATTTGTGGCATGGAAAGCAGAAAGTAGTAACACCTAGCAGGCCTAAAGCGAAGCAATACAGCAACTCTATCGGAACAAACAATTATCCTAAATAATATTTGCACTAGGTCAATGAAGCAAAGCTATTTGAATTACATTCCTCAAGTTTTTCTTCCTTGGAAGACTATTCCCTTCCAGCAATACTCAAAACCAGCTTGCTGAGGTGCTACAATATTGCTACTTACTATGGCAGTGATTTCTCACACCTCCTACCAAAACTGAATCACAGTCCTAAAGAGGCCCCTGAGGCTCTCACATGTCCCTAGGAATAGCTTGGGCATCACAGCTCTTTCACTCTTAACTTCGAAATCTGCAGTCTCGTGGAGCTATGGGGGCAGGAGGGGAAGAGGAGCTGGAAGTAAAAAAAGAAATCGATTCATCCTTTCTACTACAGAGAGACTTCTGCTGTCCAACCATGTGCCTAGCTGCACTGCCAAGTAGCAGATTACTCACTTTACTTCATTAATTACTGAAAAAAAACCCCACACTAAAAAAAAAAAAAACCAAAATCAACCAAACAAAGAAAAAAAATCCACCCAACAACAAGTAGTGTTTATCTGAAGTTCGTTTGGACAAAGCCACTAAACAGCTAAGATACTAAATGCTACAATGGTCAGGATCTCCCCATACAATTACTTTCTCTGGTGTGAAGCTACCTGACTTCAAAAAGTGAAATACTACTTATAAAGGCAGTTTTTAGTGTACTTCATCATCCAAGCAAACTCTTCAGGGGGAGAAAAATCAACTAAAATACAAACTAACCTTTATTGTCTTGCCTGAGATTCCTTCTGGCCTTTATCTGCTCATTGCAAATCGCTCTGGGTTTACACGGTCATTGAACAACTTCAGGCTGGCCACAGTCCTTGCTCTTGTGATTGGCTTCTATTTATTTCACCAGTACTGGAAAGGAATCATTTATTTGGGGAGTTGGTATCATTAGCCAAAATCTTTAAGTCATTACTTGACTTATCAAGAAATCACATGTTCATCAAAACCATCAGAAAAGCTGAGGAACCTCAACTCGATCCAGCTTCTCATGACTTCTCATTGTAAATGTAAGCTCACATTCTTTTCAACCCAACCCTGTACCAAGAGAAGCTTTCTCTGATAGCTATGGAGAGGATTAAATGAAATAGTAGGCTTCTCCTACATCTAAGACAGTAAAAAAACTCTAAACCAAACAAAAACAACACACACATACACAAAAAATCCCCAACAAAACCAAAACAGCAACAAAAAACCCACACACTGCAAAAGCAACCAACCAAACACAAAAAAATACTCACTTCCATTACAGTTTTCATAACCAGACAAATTCATTCTCAAATGATCAAATTAAATAGGAAAGGCCTGCTCCAAGAGGGCAGCATTCTACTGCAGAAACTACCCAGCACTACATGAGTGGTATCACAGAAGGAATTTAAACCTCTTTTATTTAAAATCTAACTAAAATAACAAAAAAGCTAAAAGACATTAAAGACACTTAAATAACTAAAATCACTCCTGGAATTCTTAAGCAGCATTTCCTGAAAAATCAAGAACTACAAAGAGTTGAAAAGTGTCACTTCTCCCACCCTGGACTGTACCTTACTTATTCTCACCACACTGCACTCTGAATCCTCCACACTGCATTCTGAATCCTCCTCCCATGTTCAGGGACAGAATACAGCTCCCACTGCTGCTGTTTCCCAAGCAGGTGGTGGCCTCTGTGAAGTCTGGTCAAAGCAGGGTGAGTCTAGAGAGTTTCAATCTGACAAACATACCATGACAAGTCCACCAATTCCATTTCAGCTGTAACAATAAGGAAGATGCTCATCAGCAACAGCTGGATGTGTCCCTGATGCGGCAGAGGTTCCCCATCTTGGAGAGAGAACAGAGACTCAAAGAGTTCAACACGCTCTTCAAATTTCATTAGTCTTCTTACTGACTAGACATGAACATCAACCTATAACACCAATTCTCCCTAAACATTCCACTTATATTTTACGTTATTACACGAGCCCTACTCCCACAGGAAACCAAACATCTAAAATTATCTTCTCCCATCTTCACAGCCTCATCCTGCCTTTCAGTATGACTAAATACTGTACAATGACTAAATACTGTACATTTGCACTGAAAAATTCTACCCCCAAGCACACCCTCTCTAAGGGTCCCCAACTTCTAGCATTGCTGGTGACTTCTGAAGCATTTCATCATTCCTATGGAAGGAGCTCATCTTCTGGGTTCCTCTCCACGCCCACTGCACAGAAAGAACTGACAATGCTTAGTCTGAAAGTCAGGTTCTACAACATAGGTTAGAAAGGACATGTTAATTTGGGAGGTTAACGATTCAATGTCTACCCATGCCTGTGCCTTCCCGACTTTGGACACTAGCAGGTGCCCAGTGATGAGCAAAGATGCACACAGAAAGGGAAAGAGGATAGGAGAGCCACTGCCCATGCCCTGGACAGGCAGCTTCTCCCTGCTGGATGTCTTTGATCAGCAGTGGAGCACTAGAGGAAGGGGATGACAACACAGATGCTTTCCTGGATCTTCTGTTATTGCTACTAACAAAGCAGTTTGCTTCTGCAGTTCCTATTTTTGGTAACTTTAAAGGTGTGCAAAACATTTGAAAGAGGAGATGCATGAAAGACCATTGAAACTCCAAAGTCCCCCAGGGACCATGATAACTCGATGCACCAAACACACCTCCTGCTCTCACTCAGGTTCATCTCAGCACTACACACCGCAGAAGGCAGCAGAAAAATCAATGCTGTATTTTGTACTTTAAAAAAAATAGAACAGGTAAACCCAATTCTTACTGACAGAGATTTTAGCAGTGCAGAATTCATATGAAACAAACATTAGGAGTAGAGAAACTAGAGAGCAAAAGCCATGTGGCTTTCTACAGATCTGCATCTCTTGCAGTGTGCTGCTGGCAAAAGAAAGGGAGGAACACACCAACTTTCCCATTAGTTTCTTGCTTCCCTGTTTTCAAGGCCTGGGATGAGTAGGAGATGTCGATTCAACCTTGGCTGTCAAACTTTTGTTTGTTAATAAGCACAAAATTATCTCTCCCTAGATGAACAATGTTATTACAGATGCTGAAACCTACACAGCCTCTTCTTTAAAATGTGGTAAATTATTTTTAATGGTAATGACCACCATGGAAATATATACTCAAATAAAAATCAAAACTGACTGCACATAAAAGGAAGTCATATGTTTATCAAAGGAACAGAAAAAAACTCAAGCTAAGAAAAAATGCAGTTTCCTTTCTGCAATAGAGGTCACAAGTACCATAATTTTAGAAAAAAAAAATTACAGACTGTTCATTATTGAAAAGGTATAATTGGTTTGGATTTTACATTGCTGCGTGACTGTGAAATATAAACAAAGAGATGTTTTCTGCTATGACCTAACACCACGATTACCTACACTGCAGAAAAGAAAAATTTCATCTCATGGCTGTCAACTATTATTTTACTGTATTTTATGACATGTAATGTATGACTGTGTTCTCCAGGGGTTTTTCAGGATCTGTTTTAGAAAGGAAGTATGCAAAAAAGCGAGACTCTTCACACGAAAACTCTTGGCTGAAACACAAGACCTTCTGGGTTGAACATGAATCCATCCACGCCTTTCTTCCCCAGTGCTGCACCCTCTCCACACAGAGCCCGTGAGGAGCAGCAGCCCTCGTGCTGATGAATCCTGCCCACTCGATGTACGGTAGCTGGTGCTCCTGCCAGGGAAGCCTGTGCTATTTCTGTCTCTTGCGGTAATTTAGCACAAAATCACAAGAAGGCTTAGCAGTGAGGAGTAGAAGAACCCCTCACGATGAACTGCCTCATTCTCAAGGGACTGGCGTCTCACAGCAGGCTGGTACCCATTTTCCCACCTCCCCTCCAACCAAATTCTACTCCCCTCACTGGACATCCCTCCTCCCTAATATAACAAGCACAGATCTGCATTGTTGGAGTGCAAGAAGAAGCTGCACAAGTGCACACCTATCATCAAGCAGGCATGCTCTGCCACAGGAGGTCACCACAGGAACGCATCCAGAGAAGCAGCAGGACCAGCCACTGTGCTGTGACACAACGTACACCCATGCCTAGCACATGGTGACAACATTGCACAATTTACTGAATGGAATATAGATTGAAGAATGCATGGAACAGGCTCTTCTGTCAAAAACTCCACATAGATATACGTGTGTGTGTGTAATACATGTACGTGCGCTACTTATTTACACATAAGTGTTAATGGAAGTCAATCAAAACAAACCTCTACTGCATTAAAATAATCTAAAATTCATCAGTTTTAAATGAAAATGTATTGATTTGCTTATGGGGATGAAAAGAAGACAAACCTGATACAAGATGCAATAAAAGTATTTCAAGACACGTTAAGAAGGCAATGAACAAAAAGGTAGCCTGCTAACTCATTTACTCTGCTCTCGTCAGACCCCACCTGGAGTACTGTGTGCAGTTCTGGAGCCCTCAGCACAGGAAGGACATGGAAGTGTTGGAGTGGGTGCAGAGGAGGGCCACAAAGATGATCAGAGGGCTGGAGCAGCTCTCCTATGAGGACAGGCTGAGAGAGTTGGGGCTCTTCAGCCTGGAGAAGAGAAGGTTTTGAGGAGACCTGATAGTAGCCTTCCAGTATCTGAAGGGGGCCTACAGGAAGGCTGGGGAGGGACTATTTACAAGGACTTGCAACGACAGGACAAGGGGCAATGGGCTTAAACTGGCAGAGGGGAGATTTAGACTGGATGTTAGGAGGAAGTTCTTTATAGTAAGGGTGGTGAGGCACTGGCACAGGTTGCCCAGGGAGGTTGTGGATGCTCCCTCCCTGGAGGTGTTCAAGGCCAGGCTGGATGAGGCCTTGAGTAACCTGTACTAGTGGGAGGGGTCCCTGCCTATGGCAGGGGGCTGGGAATTGAGGATCCTTGAGGTCACTTCCAACCTTACCATTCTATGATTCTATGATTTCTATGAAAAGTGGTTTAAAAATTCAGTGAGATCCTAAATTCATAAGCCATGTCCTTCTATAGTAACTCAGAGGAGATTCTGATTTGAATTAGCCTGAAATTAATCCACAAATAGAGACGTGCAATAATGTATACTAAATGATCATTTAGTAAATATGATAGTGCCTATATTTGGTTGACTTCTTGGCTGTCACTTCAGGGAGCAATCAGGAGGCAGCACATTGAACACAGCAGTGTTCTGTTTGCTTGCAACTACAATATTTTTACCCAAAGTCCACCTACAACTGCACAATCAACATTTTATGTATCTCTTTCCTTCTACCCATCTTGCACCTAACCTCACTTTAACGATACCTCAACTGCAGCAATTAATGAACCTTTGTCCAGAAGGGGAAAGACTTTAACATCTTAATGAGATTAAAAAATTGAATACATATTAAAATCAATATTATTCAGATGATGTGCCTATTCTAGTCCTCCCTCTGAAAATAACTGAGACTGTAGGAGAAATTATCATTAGCATTTTGATAACAATCTTGCCAGCCTTCTGTTAAAATATTTTCTCTTTAAACTGAAACTGGGATTTGTTATCTCAAGCAAGCAGATCATTCTAAAATTAGCAACACCCAATTCATACTGGTTTGGATCAGATTTTTTTTAAAACTTGGGAAAAAAATAATGCTAACTACCCTGAAAAAAAAAATAAATCAAGCTCTCATGCCTGTTGTTGTAACAGCAGAGAGACACCCTAAGCATCGCCTAAGAAGGAACCTCTTCCCATAAATACCATTTTTGTGCATAGAAAGGCACCTTTTGACCATATACAGCATTAGTTTCACTTATCTGATAAATCATATTCCAGCTGACAGCCAACAGGAGGGACAAACTGCTCGCTAACACAAATCCTATAGTATCTTCAAAACAATATGACTGTAGTGCAGGAAAGGGCTTTGCACCTTTGTCCCATCAGCTTCAAGAGCAGTCAAAAATTTTTCAGGATCCTCAAAGTCAAATTATGTTATGCAACCACCATGGCGAAAGAAAACAGTCTCGTTTCTTTTTTTAATTAGTGATTCCTACGGCCCTCTCTCTTCTGGCATCCAGTGCTGCAAGCCAGGCTGCTAAGCTTTCCAGTTTCCAAAAATGGGATATGATAAGGACCTACTGCAGAAACTGCTTTACAACGTTCATGAAGATGTGCATCTCTCAGAACCCTGTGCTCTTGGACAACCACATCCCAACTGATCAGTTGCACCAAAAATCCCAACTGCTCCAACAGAACAAGAAGCCAAACTTCAGCAGGGGCCAACTGCTTTCAATGGTTTGAAAGTGCCAGAAACCAGTCACGAGACAAACGTGACCATGGTTTTTGCTATCCAGCCCCTCAAAAGATAGCCTGCAGATGCAGAGGAGCAAGGCTGGTGCTAGGCACCAGGCCTTACTGATGACATGAGATGAGGGGCTGCCTATGGCTTGAGTCCACAGGCGAGCCTAACTAACAGTGACCAGTGCACAGCAAGTTTTGTGAAGCTAATGGAAGTTATGCTTAAAAAACTGGGCAGAAAGTGCACTCTTAGTTCCAGATGTTTTACATTTTTCTCTCTACTTTTGAAAACAAAATGTCTTTTTAATACCAGAAGTTATAGTCTCTCCTGTCCTTCCCCTGAACTGAGAGGCAGCTCATGTACATGTATCATTAAATTAATGTCTGTTCTTTCTAACAGAACAAAAACATTACATGCAAAACAATTTGATTAAACTGGGCACACTGTGTGGGGTTTTCTTTGAGGTATTAAAACAATTGGAAAGGTTTTTCAGCAGTGATCTAGCAACATAAGCAAAACTTCCCACAAAGGGGAGGTAACGAGTTTAACATTACTGCTGAGAAGGATGGTAACAGAGCCAAGCAAGTAAAACTAGCACACCAGCAACCCCCCTGCTGCCCTGAACCGTTGGGAAAAGGCATGGCTCAAGCTGTCAAAGGAATCTGGATGAAAGAAGATCTGGGGCTAGTAAATGGGAAGGAACCTATTCCCAGGCCCATCTGCAGAATGAACACTCTCCCGGTTTGGTTTGTTTCAGGTTTTGGGGGCATTTTTGGTTGTTTGGTTTGGCGCGGGGTGGAGTTGTTTGTTTGTTGGTTGGTTTCTCTATTGCATAATGGTTAGGACAGTAACTTTCCAGTCAAAGTACCAGACAGCTCCATGCAAGAGGCTCCTGTAATCAGGAGCAGTTTGGTTTGGTTCAAGACTATAGATAAAGGGCTAGCTTTCAGCTGGCACGACATTTGCATATTGCTTCCTCCCCAGCTGCAGAATCACAACTGCTGTGGGGGCTAAGACAAGGCCAAGGTCATGCAGCTTTCTCACATCCCATAGTTTATCTTTGTCCAGGCTCTGATGTCCTATTAGAACTGAGCTTAGGTTCTTCCCATGACAGCTTATCCCAGATTGGGAAAGTCTGTTGTAAAATACCAGATATTAACATGACCACATCGAAAACACTTGCAGAAATTCAGCTCAGTATGTTGTGAGTGCTGGAAAGCTGAAACCGCATGCATGCAAACACTTCTATTCTGCAGAAGTCAACAAGTCCCCAAATCCTGAATTAACCCAGTGCAGTACAGGTCAACAGCTATTCTGTTACAATGCTTAAAGACATTAATCAGAGTGAAACATTAGTTACAACTGGCCTTCGGAAGGTTAAGGAAAGGCCTCTAAGAAAGGGTGATCTGCCACTTCAAAAGAAAGTGGCATCCCATAGTTACAAATATTACAGGTGGGTTACTTAAGTGAAAGATGCAGTCATCTCTCTTATCTGAAATTTAATCAGTGCTTCTTAGCGGGCAGCATGGAACGTTGAACAGAACAGTGAAATTAGAGGGTATATTCTAAATACAACAGTGCAAAACTGAAGTACATAGATGAACTCCAAGTGGAAAAATGTAATGGCATCATCAACCTAAAATTATGAGATGGAAAACAGAAATAATTCCATACTGTAAGAAATGATCTTCCCAGAGCACAAAATCCTCCACAGCATCAATAAAATGTAACATTTTATGTGGCAGCTTATTGACCACATCAACATAGCTTCCTCTAGCAAGAGCACACACAGCCTCCCCCTGACCTGCAAGTACCTCAGCAGTAACAGCCAGTATCCTCAGCCAGTCTGACCTGTTGGGCATCTGGCCAGCACTAGGAGTCTGCCTGAACATGAACTGATAAGATTAGAAACAAGGAATACAGTGTACAATTACAGTGCATTCACAGACCTAATTGCCACATCCCAGCACCAACATTCCCCATAAACAAAGTACAGCGTCTCTACAAAACCCAACTCAATGCAGAAAACAACTGTCATAGCTTCAGTGTACACAATCAATGCTTTTTTTTTTTTTAGTCTCCCCAAATCCCAGCCCACTCTGGTAATAACTCTGCATTTGTCAGACGGCTTCCCTCCAAAGATTGCAAAGCTCATGAGGGTGG
>VWZE01024612.1:552802-563378 GCA_013396675.1 Eubucco bourcierii
GGGGGCGCCCGCGACACGGCGGCCGCCCCGCGGGCGGGTCCCGGCGGCCTCGCCGCCTCTCCATGGCTCTCTGTAACTCGACCCAGCAGGTCTCGCCGCCCGCCTTCCACCGCCGCCGCTCCCTCCTCCTTACAGAGGCTGCTGGACGGGCCGTGCGGCCGCACGCTGCCAGAGGCAGGAGGAGGGGATCCCCCCCTCGGGGAAGCCGAGGACATGCAGACAGGGGCGTGGGGTAGCCCCTGAAGCCAGGTCGGGTCCTGACGACCCGATGGGAGCCGAAGGTGCGTTCGTGGGCGTCCGGAAAAGGGTTCAGGGGCACAAGCTGCCCTGGCTGCCGGGGACCGGGAGTAGGACCCGCACCCTCGCTGCCGCCCGGCCCAGCCATCCCTGGCGGCGCGGCGCCCCCTGCCGCCCGCGGCGAAGCACAGGAGCTCAGTGTATTGACAGTGCTCCCCGGCGCTTCGGCGCGTCCCCAGTCAGTCATACTGAAACCGGCACCGAAAGATGAAAGAAGAGCGAACGTCCCATCTCACCTCCTTACTGGGTTTCCTGCGCTCCAGCTCCCTTTCCGATCAGGTGTGATCCTTTCTCCACTTGGTTTTTGCGTCCCGGATGCAGCGGTAGGACTCTGCCCCGGAGTCCCGTGTAAGCTGGTGGTCGGGCACAGATGGAAAGGGCAGGAGCATGGCATTTCAGAATTTCACATCCACTGGGTATACTAACCACAGGAGATTTTTTTAAAACGCTATGCAAACACTTGCCCATGTGGAACACGAGCAGACCTTCCCCTTTAGAGAAGCACCATTCTTCAAATAAATGCTTCTTTTGAAAAATCTCCTTTTGGCTGATGTTCAACCATGAGTACAATTAAAGGCCCTGCTTAAGCCAGGCACTGCAACCGAAGTGTTGTCAAAGAACATTTTCACTTGTGGTCCATCTCCTAACCAAAGCTGTCTTCTGTACCTGTGCCTGCACTGTAACAGCCCTTCTATATTTCAGCATTGCTATCCAAGAACTTGCAGAAGCCCTCCGGTTCCTCTCTCGTGACAATTTTGCAACTGACTTTTTGTAAGAGTTGTCTTGGGAGGGCTGCACAAAGTCTTTATCTGCTTTATAACTAGGCAATTAAATTCTCATATCTACAGCAAGATGACCCTGTTGTCATAAAGGTGATCTATACACTGTGCAAGAAATCTACTAAATCCCAATGTGTAAAAAGCCACGAGTCTCTTGATGCTCCTGTGTTACTCTAAAAGAGAAGGAGTAAGTGTAAAGCTAAAGAAAAGCTCCTGATGCAGAGCTCAGGCCATTATTTGTTGCTGAGTAATGTCCAGTAATCTAACCCTTGTCCTCACAGAAAGAAACACCAAACTCAACAGTTTTAAACTACAAATAATACTAGTGCATGCAGAAACGTGAAATACAGTATCAAAGATTTGGGCTTTTTCTGTAGTAAAATTAATTTAAGGAAAAGGAATAATAGAGAACCTTTCAGGATAAAAGGCGTTGCTTCAGCAAGGAGAGGGAAATACTGGGAAATCTGTAATGAAATGCATAAGCATTTCAGCACCTCAGATTGCTTCCTTCAGAGGTGAAAACTTAAATAACTCTGCCAAAACATAAAAGCGAAAAGCACTCTGTTACACAACAGTGTAAATCCAGTAACTACAAGGGTGCTTTTCATCCATCCTTCCTTCAAGTTGCTCCAGGGCTTTCAGCCAAACCAGTCTGTCACCAGATCTTTCTGAGTTGTCCAGTTCAATATCCTCAAACTATGAAAAACTGTATAGAATCAGCATCCAAAGATGATGAGAGGGTCACTTGATATAGAGGATCAGCTTTAAAATGTGCAGATGTGCAATGCATTTATCATTCAGTAGAAGAAATCACTGGCACACTTGAAAACAGAGTATTCTGTAGTCCAGCTGTAAAGCACCTTCTTGGACGGGAGCTGGTTGCCATCATGAAGAAGCAGTAGCAAGGCTGTAGCAGATCCCTGTAATGGGCAGGAGGGGGTTAGGAAGCTCTCAGATCACACTGAAGGAGTGCACATGAGGGACAAAGTTCCCAAGGCACACTAAGGATGATGGAGCACATCACAAAGAAGGGCACAGAAAGGTGAACATGAGAAGAAAAAGAGATGAGGACAAAGGAAGGGAGGCAAGAATTTGAAAAAAAGAAAGATTGATACAGAAATTACACAACTGTCTAGAGACTAGTAAAGCACACTTCTAAGAAATGGAGGGAGAGACTCGTGAGTTGGAGTTGGGCTCCAACTATAAAAAAAAGTCTCCTGAGTGTCTGAAGAACCTTTGATGTCAAATGAAGTATTTTCATGCTTAAAAGTTTAGCACATGTTTATATGCTTCCCTGCGCCTATTCCTGAATGAGAGTTAGGCCAAGCCTGAAGGAAATGTAAGAAAAAAGAAGTCAGCACACATACTTCTTGCCAAAGAGACCGTGGGAAATATTGCATTAAATATTAACAAATTAAATACTCATTTCATTACCTTTGGAAATAGGGAAAAGATTAAACTCTTATAAGCCTGAGATAAAACACATAGAAAGGAAAAGAGACAGAGAAGATGCAGTGGATTTTGGTTTACCTTTAAAAGTGTGGATTTTATGTTCCTGTCTCAGCTGCCGTAACATCAGGCTTCATATTGTAAGTGTGAAGAGATTATTTGTGAACTAATTAAGTAATGTGATTAACACGGTTCTTAAGCAGAGGTGCTGTTTTACATACAGGGACAGAGCTGCACATTTTTGCTGCATGTCATTTGGTGAGGGTGTTTGAGGAGGCAGATGACATGCAACTCCTGTTTCAGGCAGTGGAAGCAACTTCACTCTCGTAGTGGATGAAACAAATTCTTCTTGATGCATTCACTTTGAGGACAGAGACTCAAAAAGGCAAAACACTGTTGTGTGTGAGTGGAGCGATATCGAAGCATTCCAAGGCTGCATTTGTAGCTGTCCTTAAATTATAATAAAGTACTAGGCATGGCTTAGTATCTCAATTAAAACACAATTTAAAACCTGTTCTACTTCTCCTTTTCTTTTTCCCTTCATGGTCTTTCTTTCTCTTCAGTTCAGAACAGGAGTGATTGACAGATTTTACTGTCTGTAGCTCTATCTCTGTTGGTTTCAAAGGCATTTTCTGGGGATAGTATGTAGACCTTACACTCTCAGCTTTGCTTTCATATATCTATATGCTGCTCCTGAAAATGGCTTACTTGTTTCCAATCTTCTACCAAATGGGATCCAATTATGTTGAAATTGTTTTCCATCCTTGCTTGTACGCCTGCTTTACTTGTAAGGCTCTACAGCACAATAACTGTTCAGTTTCCACAGCTAAGGAGCACTTGCCTGCTAAATAACAATGAATAGCTCTTATTTGTGTGATTCCCTCCAAACCTGTGAAGCATTATAAGAATGGTAAGCATTATTATTTTAGAATGAGTCAATGTAATTAACTTGCAGAGGAATGCACAGCAGTTCATTTTTACTACTGTGTTTTCTCTATGTGTTTAAATGATCACTGGGTTATTGTCACATTACTTGCTTTGTTTACATTTAGATTCAGAGAATTAAGGCATTGTTGGACTTCTGAAGTGAATGATCTTAATACTAAGCAGAAGGAAGGAGAGGGACTTGTCAGCTGTCTTTTTTTTTTCCGTTTTGTTTGACCTAAACAACTTGGTATAGCTAGCAAAAAAATACCAAACTGATTTCAGAGCATGGTAATATTTCTGGAAAATGGACAAGTCTGATGATGGGATATTCTGTTTGCTCCTTTGACTGAAGCTTTGATCAAAATCTGTCCATCTACATAAACAGGCTCCAGTGTGGAAGCCTAGAAATAGCTCTGCAAGAAGGACTGTTCTCACACGTGGAGAAGGTAACCTCTCTGTTGCCTATCAAAACACATGTATGGAATTGGTGGCTGAAAATCCATACGGAAGCTACAGCAGCCTCACCATACCCAAAGTATATTGGCTAGATGTGTAGTGAGAGCTGCACAACAGGTAATTCCTGGCTTGCCCATGTCCACAAATGTAGGGAAAAAAAGAAAAAAAAAAAAAAAAAAAAAANTCAAATAAACTGCAGTGGCTTGATAGGCTGCCATACTGAGACCGGTTATGATACCTGTCCTGGCAACACATGTGTGACAGCCTACCCTTGCATCAATGCCCAGAGAGTGTACCTGAGATGCCTCATATAAGACAGTCATAGAAAACCCCTTCAGTTGGACTTTGGGTTTTTTCCCATGCCACTTTAAAAGACTGGTTAAGGAAGACATATTCCTTAAATTTCTCTTGATGGCATTTTAACACTGAAAAGAAAGTCTTTGCTTGCCTTGTGTTTATCCACAACATAGAAACCAGGAGAGAAAGAAGGGCATCCGTATACCTCTGCCGTCTTCTTACGTGTATGTTGGTCATTTTGGTCACACATCAAGAAGCTGTGTGTTTAACAGTGCAGTGGAATGAGAGCAGGTGCTCAGGCAGGCTTTGCAGCTGCACTGCCATATCCCTGTCAACAGCCCCGGCTGGCCTTTCCCTTGCACCTTGCCTGTACAGTCAGTGTGCCTTCATGAAACTCATCCAGATGAAAAATAACCCTGAAAAAAAAGCAAATTATTTTGACCATAAAAATTGCAGATAAATGCTAATACTGTGTACCTTAGGAAAATGACTGCATTAAATTGTACTTTTGTTTTCAATAAACTTGTGAATTAAATGACAGTTTTTCTGAGAACCCATGGTGTCCATGCCCAGGAAGAAGGGAGTGGTGGATGGAAGATACTTTTAAGATTTGATTTTATTTCTCATTATCCTAACTCTGATTTGATTGGTAAAAAAATGAACTCATTTCCCCCAATGAGAGTCTGTTTTGTCCATGGTCACAACTGGTGAGTGATCTCCCCATCCTTACCTCAACCCGTGAGCCTTTATATTTTCTTTCTCCTGTCCATCTGAGCAGAACAGCTATAGACCAGTTTAGGCAGACACCTAGCATCCAGCCAGGGTCAACCCAACACTCTTCTTGTGGTATTGCACTGAGATAAAACTGCAGACGCACCTGAGCAGCTGGCAAAGCAGCACAGCTGCAGTAAGTCCACATCACTAGCAGTGGGGCAGGTAGGACATCCTAGTTATTTCATCATTATGATCTTCTTGTCACAACTGTGAGAAGTGAGAAGGACATTTCATCATTGTTCTACCACTAATGAAATGCTGTCCACTTGTTTTAGAGAAATCCATTGCAAGGAATAAGAAGAGATTGCTAAGGTTAACCTATACATTTATAATTGAGGTATTTAAGAGCTTAAAATTAGCTGATTTATCTTGTGTTGAAGTTGGCTTCAAAAGTTCAGTTTCCAGTAAACTTTTGCTTGACATTTGAATTTCTCTGCTTTGTGTGCCATCATAAAGATTTGACTATATTCAGCTGAAGGTGGTTAATATCTCCAGTTTTAGTTAGGGTTACTCAATTACTCTAGTTATACTAGGCAACCAACAAACCTGGTTTGCTTGGAGCCCTGCTTTTTCCTCTACGTATCTACACAGTACTCAGTGTATAGGCACAGCAATAGTGTTTCTGTCGTCAGGACAGCAGTGATGCCAGGGGGGCTGGTTTTCTCTTCTGTAAGGCATAATTCAAGATGTCCCCTCCCCAGCACAACCTGAGCCATTGTGTAATCAGCGTTTTCCTCAGCAGACAACACTGCATGCTGCAGTTAATCTTTGCATAATCAAGTTTACAAGCCAACCACAGCTAAATCGTGAAAAAATACTGTATATTGCAAAATTCTTCATTTCTGTATCACACTTCTGACCTAATAAATGCAGGGTTTATTTCAAAGAAGAATTAACTTTTCTTGCATGTAGTTCAGCAATAACTTTAATTTTTATTTGCAAAAGTTTGGAAGAATGAGGATTAATTACCAGGTAAGAGAGAACATGGGTTCGTTCAATCAGCATTGACTTGTTTAAATTGAAGAGGGAAAACAGCAGCCAACAATGCTGCTGAAGTAAATGTTTAATGGAGCACAAAGTTGTAATTTTCTCTATAATGAGGTGTACCATCTCTAGGAACAAAACAGGTACCATTTCTGCAGACAGGCATATACTTAGAAGCATAAAGACCCCATACGCAGAGAAGTCTGCATAGTTTCAAGCTACAGACAATACAGGCAGGGAATAACTCAAAAGACGTTATTAATATTCAAACAAGCAGCTGCCAGCACTTCATCCCAGGACAAGATGAAGCTCCTTACATAGCTTTTACTACTGTAATTGTTGGGTTCACTGGCAGTAGATTGGAAGACATGCAATACTAATCAACCCTCCCAGCTCTGTTAGCCTACCATTTAATCCTTCCTAAAGTGAAAAAACGTTTACTACATATGCAATACAATGGTCCCAAGAGGCTTCAGGTTCAGAAGAGACATTTCAATTTTGTTTCTTAGCAACATACATCCAAGAAAAGTGAAACACTAAACAAACAGTAATACATTTGTGTTGTTTTAATCTATAATGCAGTCTTTTGCCAGTCCTGAGGAAGTAGCCTGCTACAGTATCTTTAGGATATCTCTTGTAATTAGATATATACATTTTTTTGTTTTCCCATGCTAAATTACCTGCTGCAGAATATATTTATGGAGACACTATAATGTATTCATGAATAATAAATAAAGAGGTACATTCTGCTCTAATAAGGGCATGCTTGAAAGGATTATAATGTGGTCGGTTACACAGGAAGAGATCTTTTGATGTTTCATTCACAGGCAGCATTTGGGCATCTTGCAAGGACTTGATTTCTAGACTATCAGCCAGCTTTCAACCTGAGACTAAAATTTGTGTGGTACTTACTTCTTGGAAGGACAATAGGTGTAGCTTAATATTGTCTTCTTCCTCTAATGGCTGCCTTGATGTGACCAAGACCGCTTTTGTGGTTCCTCAACTTTAATGTCACATTGAGGAAGAGGAGGAGCCAGGAAGGTCTCCAACGATACATAGAGAATAAGTCCTATACAGGAGCTTTCCAAATTTCACTCAGTGCAGCTAGAGCTCTTCACCTCCATCCTTTGGTATAATTTCTTCCCCAGTGCCTGCAAAGAAGACTAGAAAATGTGGTATTTAGCTTCTTCCTATGCTTTTTATCCTTCTCCTGTATATACTTATCTTTAAGATTCAGAAATTACTCATCTCTAACAAAAAAAAAAAATTATCCTTCTCCTATATATATATATATTTATCTTTAAAATGCAGAAATTACTCAGCTCTAAGAAAAAAAAAAAGTATTCTGTGTCTGTTAATATCAGTTCTAGCATATGAACACTGCATTTTCAATAGGCATATATCAGGAAGGTGGGAATCACAAAATTCACTCTGTAAGGAAGTGCCTTCTTGTTATTTAATGCAGTAAGTGAGATAAAAGAAAACAGCGTAAATGGTGTCCTGTCTTTAACCAGCTTGTAAATACCTGACTCAAGAAATACTGCAACATTTCCTATTGTGAAGGTTTGGGAGTTCCCCACCCCCCCACACTTTGTAAAATGACCCAGACTAGAACTCAGCCGGCTGGAAGTGAAATGATGAAGCTCTGTTTACAGCTTTGCACAATGTACAGCAGATATTTACACTATACACACAATATTTACAGAAATATACAAGGTAAAGGTAATACAGCAACACAACTCCCCTCCCAGAAATCAGAGACCCCAGGAGGGGCTCCCAACCACCCTTCCACCTTCTCCCCACCCCTGTACCTTACCCCAAGGTTTGCCTTACGTGCAAGGTAAATTAGGAGGATCAGCCAGGTGGGTTAGAAGAAAAGTGGTTAGTGAGGATTAATCAGCAGAGGAGCCAGAGCCCAGAAGCTGCTAGATCGCCCCAGCAGCTCCTGCTCCAGCCAGAGCCAGAGAGAGACTGACTGATCTATGTTTTGGTTAGTGTTCCCAAACAATTCTCCAGCAAGCGTATGAGTGAAGTAGACATCATGATGTTTTCCTTTCACAGCCTAGAGTGTAATTTTCTCTATTAAAATATTCCAATTAGCCTCAAACCAGCACACCTATTCACACCATCATTGCCTTCTGGGGAAAGCTTGTGCCTCAATCCTTATCATATTGAGGTCCAGCATCATGTTCCCTATGTTAGATACTTCTACAGGTTAACTTGTGTTCTTCAGCAGTGTGATCTGAAGAAGCCAGTCTGAAATATTTGGAGAAAACTGGTTACAGGGGAGCCCCATAAGTATCTATTGCCATAGATAGAACTTAGTTTTACGAATTATTTAACATTGCATGTAGCTGAGGAAAACAATACCACGCAGAAACACCAGGTGGAACTAGGAGGAGAGGAAAAAAGAAGAAGAAAAAATCAGCTTTATAGTTTGACAAGTTTACTGAAGAAACACTTTTTCTAAATGCAGTCTTGGTGGGAAAAAATGTATTTACTCACATTTCTCTGCAAGGTTCTCTGGATGTATACAAAATTTGGCAGGCTGATTGTCTCTTTAAAGCAAGAAGCAAATAATCTACTCAGAAATAATGAGTATGAGAACTCAGGCTAATATGATAACCTTGCCTGACACCTCCCTTTGCATGCAAAATTTGGTGGAAAGATTGTTGCATACTTCCACTGTGCACTAATTTTTTTAATTTATTTTTGGAAAAAAAATAGTTTTTTTTAAAAACATGAATACTTAGTAGCTCTTGCTGAGGACAACTGAAAGTTGTAGTTGCTGCCTGCCTTTGTAAATGAGGTTATAAAAGTCAACAAGCTTCATCAAAACAGTGGAGGAAATTAATCACATGGTGAAAGGGCATAATTTCTCTTGTGGTAATAGTTCATTCAGCTGACTTGAATCATCTCAATAACATGAAAGGAGAGGTTTTTCCCTATTAGAGGCCAGTACATTACAAGTCCCCAGGGTTCAATAGCTACCTCCATATTTGCTCTTAAACCTTGAATAGAAATCACCCTCAGCTGTAGTGAAACGTTACCAACATATTTTACAGAGAGCAAGGAGCCAAATATAAGCCTGAAGTGAAGTTCTGGAGCAGCCTCCACTTTCTGCCTCGAGGACAGTAGTCAGAGGAAGAAGTCCTTTGTGGAGGTAGCTCCAAATCATTCCTGTTCTCTGTAAACAGAAGGGGTGCATATCCACCTCTATACTGAGAAATTACATTAAGAAGTGTTTCCGATTTTCTATCTTTAGCTTTTTATTCTACAGAAAACACAACTGCGAGATCCTGAGATGTGTAGGATGTGTAGGGGCAAAAAAACCCCAAACCTTCCTCTGCTGTTCATGTGCCCTGTGCCTATTTTTAAAACTTTACATTTGCTTTAACACCCAGTTAAGCTCCAAGTGACTTCCCATGTTGAGATGCAAAAGTTTCTTACGATCAAACAGCCCAGAATACATTTGAAGGAAAGATTTTTACATGACAGTGTATTATACTCACAAAGGCACTAAAAGCAAAACCTTAAAAAAATCTGTTTCTGTTGATCTCAAATATTTACTGGAGAAACAATGTAAAAAATGTATTGTCTGTAATATAAGTATTAATCAAGTATTCACTACCCAGCATTCAAAGTGATTTTCCTATGTGTGATGTTTTTACACTGAGGCATTTGTGTTTTCTGGATAGAAAAGAGATCATTCATACTGAGTTTTCTGTATGAGTACCCCTTCATGAATTGGCATTCACTCTTCACAAGCTCCTCTGGGATTTATCTTCCTCATGAGCATTACAACCAAAGTACTTATTTTCTAGATCACTTACAGAAAGAAAACACAGAAAGGACCTGAAAGTAGTCAAAGCCTATTTTCTTTTATTTGCAGAAATGCTCACTATGTCCTCAGCTTCCTAGTAGTTGTGGTTTTTTAAAATAAGTTTCTTTCTCCTTGTAGCAAAAAGATTCAAAATTAATAATGATATTAATTTTGATGTCCAGGTAGAGATTGTTAATAACTATGAAAACTGTTTATTAACACTAAATCTCACCACAAAACTTATATACAAGTTTCAAAAATGCACGGTTTGGAAATTTATACATAGAGGCAACAGGCACAACTGGAACACTTTAAAGGCAATAGCACAAGCAAACATTTTTACTGGCAGAGAAGGTTTGTGCAGTCACTTACACTGCT
The DNA here is from genome assembly GCA_013396675.1 of Eubucco bourcierii. Lineage (NCBI taxonomy): Eukaryota > Metazoa > Chordata > Aves > Piciformes > Ramphastidae > Eubucco > Eubucco bourcierii. The sequence goes on from VWZE01024612.1 coordinate 562,967, forward strand.
TGCAGTTAGTTATCCTGCTTAGCCACTGGATGGACGCAGGAAGCTCCTTTCTGCTTATGGCAGAAGGCAATTAATGATTACAAGAGGCTTGAAGTATTTACTCACAAAAATATCCTGGGACAATACCCAAAGCACGTGGCAGGGCTGCTGCCGGGCTGAATGCTGTTAGAGGCTTTGGAGTTTCCTCAGGCTCCTGGGTGCTTCACATAAAGGAGGCAGGTGATCACAGTCGACTTGCTAGAGGGCAGGGATGCCATCCAGAGGGACCTGGACAGGCTGGAGAGTTGGGCCCAGGCCAACCTGATGAAATTCAATAAGGCCAAGTGTAAGGTCCTGCACCTGGGTAGGCACAATCCCAAGCACAAATACAGGCTGGGTGGTGAATGGCTGGAGAGCAGCCCTGAGGAAAAGG